>PVJI01031344.1:0-13230 GCA_004026765.1 Micronycteris hirsuta
GTTAAAGGTGAGATCATATGGTATTTGTCCCTCACTGCCTGGCTTACTTCACTTAACATAATGCTCTCCAGTTCCATCCATGCTGTTGCAAAGGGTATAAGCTCTAAGGAGCTTCTTGACTCAATATTCTATGTCTGTCTTAACTTTGTAAATTCCAAAGAAACACGAACCTTGTGTTCATTTTACAGTCTACATCTGATGTTGCTTTGAGACTGAACTCCGTCCTTCCTTCCAGTGTTATAATACTTCCATCTTTCTCATTGTTTGGTGAGACACCTAATAATTCTTGGTCTCTGGTTTCCCTCATTGCAGTGAGCCAATGAAACAGACTTTGTCATATTACAGATCTCATAAGGAAGGTCCTAATGTACTAGTTCACAGATTTTTACTTTATTATTATTTTTAATCTGTACATGTATGCTTTATAGCACTCACATTGAGGTTATTGGTTGTGTAAGTGGGTTATCTTTATTTACAGAGAGAAGTCAAAATTAGCATGTTTCTGAAGTAGGTATTCAAATGTACTGTAACATATCAAAAATTTTAATGATTTCATATTTCATTCTCAATTCACAAGATGTCTAACTCTCCCAAAGAGTCATGTCTCTTTCTTTGTTGACATAGTCTGACTGTGAGTGACCAAATCAAACTATTCAGTTCAGCTGCAAGGATGTCAATATTCTCAGATAGTGGGTTCTCTCCTCCACAGAGCTGGTAATCAGGCTGTGAAAACTTGGCCCCCACCACCTTGTTCCTGTTCCATCACATCCTTGCCAGATGTTTCCGCCAGATTAATGTGGTGCCCTTTCCTCTTATGTTTCATTTTCCTTTAGTGGTTATTATACCAGCCTGTCTACTTTTTGAAGGAAAAAAATCTCTAGCATTAAGGGCCCAGATATTGTGCACTTATTACACATAAAGGTGTCTCAAAGATAAATCACATATATCGGATTTTTTTCTGTGACTAGTTTACTGAGTCTAGGTAAGCAACAGTGACAACAAAATAAAGCAATCTTTTCAAGGAATCGCGGATTTGCTGAGGATCTGTTGACTTTTAGCTAGAATTCATCATTTGATGCCATAGTGTAGTCTGTCATTTTTCTTCGTTTTCGTTGGAACCTGTTGACATGTTTCAACTAAAGATTTCTAACAAGTTGCCCCCCCCATTTTTAGAATACTAAAAAGCTATTCTTCTTCAAAAAAGAATTAATAAATTTTACTGAGTGTTTTAGTATGTTGATTCTTTTTGAAAACCTTCCCTGGCTGAGATTATTTAGAAATCCTATTTAGAAATATTATGTAAAAAGTGGGGTTATGTGTCTAAGTTATTTTCAGCAGTAATGAATTATTACTGTAGTAATAATGATAATTAGAATATCTAATGTTAGCTGTGTATTTACTATGTGTCAGTTAATTTACAAACCTACATGGTCTCATTTAATCCTTCCAACAATCCTGAAAATGGAGTATCCTTATCAATGCCTGGGGATGAGGAAATTTTGGCTCAGAGAGATAAGGTGATCTGCTCAAGGGGACAAAGCTGAATCAGGATTTGGACCCGAAGTTTACATATCTTCTACTATATTCAGTCTTCTGTTCCAGCTAATTAGCTGATTGCTAATCCTTTGTCTCCCTGTGCAGAACAGGACTCCATTTTCATTTTCATATTCACCAGTCATTAGGACTGATGAATTCTCAAGCAAGAGGCATATTAAGACTTCTGAAGTGAGAGTTAGAATGGAGGGAAAACCAGGACCATGCTGGATGGAGGTGAACAAACTTCCCTGGTGTAAAAGAGTAACTCTTGTCCTGTGATCAGTGTCTGACACAGAAGATGAAGTGGAAAGGTCAAATTAAAGTTGGAACAGAAAAATATCAATAAGTGAAACCCAAAGAGCCATTACATATAATTGTCATTACATATACTTACCATCACAAAACCAGCAGCACACAATGCTTTAAATCAGATGCTGTTTGGGAAGATGGTGGTGAGGTAGGTGAGAGTGGAGACCACTTCCCCCTGAGCACAGGTGGAACACCCTGCCAATCTTCTGAGGAACAGAATGAACAACCAATGGAATCCCAGCATATAGGAAGGTTGGAGGCCAAAATTGTTAGAGAACATTGAAAAACAGAGGGCAAGGAGATTGCTTTGGGACGGTAAGGTCCCTGGGACCAGCACAGGGACTAGGGCTCCTGAAGTCCCTGGCCCAGCACCAGCCTGTGCCTGTCACAGGATCCTTGGATGACAGCCAAATCAACAGCTACCTCCCCTGACAAACAGGGAGGATAGACCAGCACCAGGATGGACCTGCATGCTTGAAGTCGCTGGGGGGAATAAAGACAAAATGGGAGACACACAGGGGCAGTGTTCATCCACTGAGACTGTGGACACTGGCTGGGTCATTACCGGAGAAACTGGGGAGCTGGGTGACACCTGGAGAAGAGAAGAGTTGGGTTGTGACGAACCCTGACCCGGATAGTCTCCGGTCTAGTTGGAAAGTTGGCGTACATGAGAGACCAGGCACTTGTTAGGAGTGGCAGGCTTGCACAGGAGGATTTTGTTCAAAAAAAAAAAAAAAAAAAAAGAAGGCTCTTGGTGGCTGTTTAGAGAACTGTCTCACAGCAGTCACCCCCCTCCACCTCCACCCTAGCCATGCCCCCGCAGCCACCGCCACAACCCAGCTGCACCCCGCAGCCACTGCCACAACCCAGCTGCACCCCTGTCCCCACTCTCACGTGGCTGGCTGGCTCTCTAAGAGCAAGGAGGAGGTACCCCCCACAGAAGAGAGCAGCAGGGCTCAGGGAGTTAGCAGTCCCCAGAAAGACTTAACTCACTGGGGGAGCTGAACTGCCCTGAAGAGACTTTGAGAGTGCCTACCATCTAGGACAGCAAAGATCAAGAAGGTGGTGTATGAGTTTCCCCTGATTAGTGCACCTCAAGGATGGCACACTAGTGGATTGAAGGCCCAGGCCTGGTGCAGACAGTCAGTAGGTGCCCAGCAGCAAACAGAGGACCTGGTCTGGGGGCTGGGCAACTGTGAAGAGTGCAGCCCAGACCTGGCCCCCATCCTCACAAAACCATAGTAAGTGAGGTAAGTGAAGCCCAAATCCCTCAGTCTGCAGCATCCAAGAAGACCAGCAGAAGACCTGCCAAGACTTGGCAGCAGGCTTTATTTTTTTATTCTTTTTTTTTTCCTTTTTCTTCTCCAATAGACAATAATGCCTGGAACTGTGAAAGGTTCAGTGACAGACCCAAAGAGGGATCACAAGGCTAATCCCAACAATTGAGAAACAGACAAATTTCACTTTATCATTCCAGAGAACTTGCATGTTATTGTTTATTTGTATTACTATTTTTTCATTATTTTTACTTCTATTTTATTACTATATACTTTTTGTTTCATAAATTACTTTATTGTTGTTCAATTACTGTTGTTTGCATTTCCCCATACCACTCCCCCCCAGCCCATCCAAATGCACCTCCTTCTCTTGCTTACACCCTCCCCCTTGGTTTTGTACATGTGTCCTTTATAGTAGTTCCTGAAAACCCTTCTCCCCACAGTCCCCTCTCCACTCCCTTCTGGCTATTGTTAGATTATTCTTAATTTCAATGCCTCTGGTTATATTTTGTTTCCTTTTTTCTTTTGTTGATTATGTCCCAGTTAAAGGTGAGATCATATGGTATTTGTCCCACACCAACTAGCTTATTTCACTTAGCATAATGCTCCCCAGTTCCACCCATGCTGTAGCAAAGGGTATAAGCTCCTTCTTTCTCTCTGCTGCAGAGAATTCCATTCTGGAAATGTACCATGGTTTTTTGATCCACTCATTTGCTGATGGGCACTTAAGTTGCTTCCAGCACTTGGCTATTGTAAATTGTGCTGCTATGAACATTGGGGTGCATAGGTTCTTTAGGATTTGGGTTTAAGGGCTCTTAGGGTATAATCCCAGTAGTGGAATTGCTGGGTCGAAAGGCAGTTCCATTTTTAGTTTTCTGAGGAAATTCCATACTGTTTTCCACAATGGCTGCACCAGTCTGCATTCCCACCAACAGCGCACTAGGGTCCCCTTTTCTCCACATCCTCTCCAACACTTGTTTGTGGATTTGTTGATGATGGCCATTCTGACTGGTGTGAAGTGGTATCTCACTGTGGGTTTAATTTGCATCTCTCTGATAGCTAGTGATGCTGAGCATCTTTCCATATTTCTCTGGGCCCTCTGTATGTCTTCCTTGGAGAAGTGTCTGTTCAAGTCTTTTGCCCATTTTTTAATTGGGTTGTTTGTTTTCCTGGAGTGGATTAATGTGAGTTCTTTATATATTTTGGAGATCAAACCCTTATCCGAGGTATCATTGGCAAATATGTTTTTCCATATAGCTTGTTCTCTTCTCATTTTAATGCTGTTTTCTTTAGCCACACAGAAGCTTTTTATTTTGATGCGATCCCATTTGTTTATTCTTTCCTTTATGTCCCTTGCTTTAGGTGACATAATGATGATGGTGTTGCTGCATGGAATGTCTGAGATTTTCCTACTGATGTTTTTCTCTAGGACTTTTATGATGTCATGACTTATATTTAAGTTTTATTCACCTTGAATTTATTTTTGTGTATGGTGTAAGTTGATGATCAAGTTTCAGTCTTTTGCATGTAGCTGTCCAGATGTCCCAACACCTGTTGAATAGGCTATTTTTACTCCATTATATGCTTCTTCCCTTTCTGTTTAGTTTTCTTTGTTTTATTTGTTTGTTTAATTGCATTGTTTGATTGGTTTTTCTTGTTCTCTCTTTCATAGTGTATTTTAATTTTCCTACTTTCATTTCACTTGTGTTCCAATAGCACACTACTCTCAGTCATGTACTTCTTATACTTGTTATTCAGATCATATAGTTTCTGACATATGATTGTTATTCAAGTATAGTAAATAATTGTTGTTCCATACAATTTTAAATACTACACAGCACCACTTCCAGATCGTAGCCCATTTCACTATCTTTTGGAACTTTTCTACTATTGTGGTGAACACTATTCTCTCACACACTGTACGTATTTTCTATCCTCTACTCTAACTATATCTCATAATCTGACCTCCCACAAGCTCTCTGCTTTCTGGATTCAACTCGAAATCATTCTAACTTCTAACAAGAATCTTGTCTTTTCCACCCTTTCTAAAAAGTGGCTGGTTGGCTGAAATTTCACAGTTAACACTATACTTATCCAGTGGATTCCCTATGTCTTCTCTAAGGGTTGGAACTTTAAATCCCATAGAATACACTCCTACTGTCTTAATTCATTTTGCCTAGCCCCTCCAACTGATTACATAAAAGAGTAGATGGAAGCTGTGAACACCAATGTACTTACTGGAAGAGAGAACCCACTGAAAAAGGAACCAACAGATAACAGAGGAAGATGGTGGAGGAATGAGTGGAAGCCACACTAACCTTCACTCAGGAACAATCTGGAATTACAACTAAATGGTGGAGAAATTATCCAGAACAAACAACTGAACAATAGCAACAGAGAAGCCTCATAACCTCAGACAGACAGAAGAACCAGCTTCAACACAATCTGTCCCCACCTGTGTAACATCATACAAGGTGTGGTGGGCAGAGTGACACTCAGTTAACCAGCTGGAGGGAAGAACCCATCAAAGAAAGACCCCACAGCAATCAAAACCCAAATACATACAGAGAGCCAACATAAAAGACATCACAAGAGCAGCAAGTTCAGAAGATTAAGGAGATTGCACCACCGAATCTTACAGGTCTCCTACCATAGAAGTTCACACCACAAACCTGGAGAGTCAGAACAGATAATTTAAGGAGCAGAGGCTAACAAGAAAAGTCTCACAAACAATGGGAAGACAAAGAAACAAACCCCAAATGAAAAGAAAGCAGGAAGCTTCACAAACAATGTTAAATGAAATAGAGGCAAGTCAATTTTTGGATATTGAGTTCAAAACTATGGTTATAAGGAATTTCAATGAGCTCACTGAGAATTACCAAAAACTACACAGAAACTCCAATGAACACACTGAAAACTATATAAACATGAAAAAGGAAATAGAAACTATCAATAAGGGCCAAGAGGACAAGGTAGAAAAAAATTCACAGAAAGAGCAAGAAAAGGAAAAAATACTCAGAACTAAGAGGTGTAAAGGGAATTGCAGAACAACATGAAATGTAATAATATCCATATAATAGGGATGCCAGAAGAAGAAGAGCAAGGGATAGAAAACCTGTCTCAAAAAGTAAAGATGGAAAAACTTCACTAATTTGATAAGACAAAAAGTCACACAAATTTAGGAAACACAGTCCCAATCAAGAGAAGCCCAAAGAGGCCCACTTCAACACACATCATAATTAAAATGGCAAAATTCCAAGACAAAGAAAGAATCTTAAAGGCCGCAAGGGAGAAACAGAAAGTAACATACAAGGGAGACCTGATAAGGTTAGCAGCTGATTTCTCAATGGAAACACTCCAAGCCAGAAGAGAATGGCAAGAAATATTCCAAGTAATGAGAACCAGAGGCCTGAAAACAAGGCTACTTTACACAGCAAGGCTCTCAATCAAGATAGAAGGCCAAATAAGGAGCTTCCCAGACAAAAGAATACACCTCCACCAAACCAGTTCTGCTAGAGATGCTAAAGGGACTGCTTTAAAGAAAGGAAGGAAAAAAGAGAGAGAGAGAGAGGAACACAGGTACAAAAGAAGTGGCAATGAATAAGTACCTATCAATAATAAGCTTAAATGTAAATGGATTAAATGCTCCAATCAAAAGACATAGAACAGCTGAATGGATCAGATAGCATGACCCTCACATATGCTGCCTACAAGAGACATACCTCAGAACAAAAGACCTACACAGACTGTTAGGGAAGAGTTGGAAAAAACTGTTCCAAGCAAATGGACAGGCAAAAAAAGCCAGGGTAGCAATACTTACTCATATCAGACAAAATAGACTTCAAAACAAGGACAATAAAAAGAGACCCAGAAGGTCACTTCATAATACTCAAGAAAAGAGGACATGAAGACATATGTCCAAGAAGACATAAACATTGTAAATGCCTATGCACCCAATATAGGAGCATCCAAATGTATAAGGAAAATCTTGGAGGATCTCAAGAAAGATATTGACAGCAACACAATTACAGTAGAGGATTTCAACACCCTACTCTCAAAAATGAATTGATATTCCAAACAAAATATCAACAAAGATATTGTGGCAATGAACAATGTCCTAGATCAAATGAACTTAACTGATACATATAGAACCTTCCATCCCAAAGAAGCAAAATACACATTCTTTTCAAATGCACATGGAACATTTTGAAAGATAGACCACATGATGGGACACAAAACAAGCCTCAACAAATTCAACAATACTGAAATCATATCAAGCATTTTCTCTGACCTCAAGAGCCTGAAACTAGAAACCAACCTCAGGAAAAAACTGAAAAACACTCAAACTCATGGATATTAAATAGCATGCTATGAAACAATGAATGAGTTAAGAATGAGACCAAGGAAGAAATCAAAAAGTTTCTGGAAAAAATGAAAATGAACTAACAATCCAAAATTTAAGGGACACAGCAAAGGTGGTCCACAGAAGGAAGTTCATAGCAATACAGGCCTACCTAAAAAAGATAGAAACATTTCAAATAAACAACCTAACCCTATACCTACAAGAACTGGAGTAACAACAACAAAGGCAGCCCAGAGCAAGTAGAAGGAAGGAAATAACCAAGATCAGAGCAGAATTGAACAACATAGAGACTAAAAGCATAATTCTAAGGATCAATAAGCCCAAGAGCTGATTCATGGAAAAGATGAACACAACTGACAAGCCTATAAGCAGACCCATCAAGAGAAAAAGAGAGAGGACCCAAATAAACATAATCAGAAATGAAAGAGGAGAGATTACAACTGATACCACAGAAATACAAAGGATTGTAAGAAATTATTACAAAGATCTATATGGCAAAAAAAATTGAAAACCTGGGTGAAATGGACATATTTCTAGAAAAATATAATCTTCCAAAACTGAATGAAGAGGAAGCAGAAAGTCTGAACAAATAAACAGCTGGTGAAATTGAAGCAGTAATAAAAAAAACTCCCAGCACAGAACAGCCCTGGACCAGACAGTTTCACAGGAGAATTCTACAAAGCATTTTAGGAAGAGCTAACCCCTATCCTTCACAGGCTATTCCAAAAAATCCAAAATGATGGAAGACTCCCAAAAACTTTTTACAAAACCAGCATCATCCTAATCCCAAAACCAGATAAAGACACAACAAAGAAAGAAAACTTCAGAACCAATATCGCTGATGAACATAGATGCTAAAATCCTCAACAAAATAATGCAAACCACATCCAGCAATACGTTAAAACGATCAAACACAATAAATAATTGGGATTCATTCCAGGGATGCGAGGATGGTACAATATTCACAAATCGATAAACGAAATACATCACATAAACAAAGGAAAAACAATTATCACATGATCATATCAACAGATGCAGAAAAAACATTTGATAAGGTACAGCACCCATTTATGATAAAAACACTTAGCAAAGTGGGAATAGAGGGAGCATTCCTCAACATAATAAAGGCCATATATGAGAGACCTACAGCCAACATTATACTCAAAGGGCAAAAACTGAAATCTTTCCCACTAAGATCAGGAACAAGACAAGGATGTCTGTTCTCACCACTCTTATTCAACATAATATTGGAAGCCCTAGCCACAGCAATCAGACAAGAAAATGAAATAAAAGGCATACAAATTGGAAAGGAGGAAGCAAAACTGTCATTGTTTCCACATGACAGGATAGTGTACATAGAAAATCCTATGCACTCTACCAACAAACTACTCAACTTAATAAGTGAATTTGGCAAAACAGTGGGATATAAGGTCAATATTCAGAAACCAAAGGCATTTTTGTAAACCAATTATGGAATATCAGAAACAGAAATCAGGAAAAAAAATCCCATTTGATATAGCAATAAGAAAAATAAAGTACCTGGGGACAAACCTAACCAGGGAGGTAAAAGACTTATACTCAGAAGAAAACCGCACAACACTGAAGAAAGAAATTAAGGAAGACACAAACAAATGGAAGCATGTACCATGCTCATGGATTGGAGAATTAACATCATCTAAATGCCCATACTATCCAAAGGAATTTATAGATTCAACACAATCCCTATTAAAGTACCAATGGCATATTTCACAGATATAGAACAAACATTTCAAAAATTTATGTGGAACCATAAGTGACCCCACATAGCTACAATAATTTTGAGAAAAAAGAACAAAATAAGAGGGATCACAATACCTGATATCAAATCATATTATAAGGCCACTGTAATCAAAACAGTCTAGCACTGGCATAAGAACTGACACATAGACCAATGGAACAGAACAGAGAGCCCAGAAATAAACCCAAATCTCTATGGTCAATTAATATTTAACAAAGGGGGAAGCAACATAAAATGGAGTAAAGATAGCCTCTTCAACTGGTGTTGGGAGATATGGACAGCTACATGCAAGAAAATTAAACTCCATCACCAACTTACACCACACACAAAAATAAATTCAAGATGGATAAAAGACTTGAATATAAGTCACAACACCATAAAAGTCCTAGAGAAAAACATCAGCAGAGAAATCTCAGACATTCCACGCAGCAACATCTTCACCAATATGTCCCCTAGATCAAGGGACATAAAGGAAGGAATAAACAATGGGACTTCATCAAAATAAAAATGTTTTGTAAGGCTAAAGAAAACAGCATTAAAATGAAAAGAGAACCAAATATATGGGAAAACATATTTGACGATGATACCTCAGACAAGGGTTTGATATATATATATATTTAGAACTCACATAAGTCCACTCGAGTAAGACAAACAACCCAATTTAAAAATGGGCAAAGGACCTGAACACAAACTTCTTCAAGGAGGACATACAGAAGGCCCAGAGACATATGAAAAGATGCTCAGCAGAGAGATGCAAATTAAAACCACAGTGAGATACCACTTCACACCAGTCAGAATGACCATTATAAACAAATCAACAAGCAAGTGTTGGAGAGGATGTGGAGAAAAGAGAACCCTAGTGCACTGTTGGTGGGAATGCAGACTGGTGCAGCCACTTGGAAAGCAGTATGGAATTTCCTCAGAAAACTAAAACTGGCACTACCTTGGGGACTTCTGGCCAAGATGGAGACGTAGGTAGACACACTCTGCCTCCTCGCACAAGCAAAAGAGGAAAAACAACAATTTAAAAAACAAAAACAGCCAGATCTGACAGAAAACTGAACTAAGTGGAAGTCCAACAACCAAAGAGTTAAAGAAGACACGTTCATCCAAAGTAAGCGGGGTGGAGCTGGGTAGAGAGCACTCGGCAAGATGTTGTTTCTGGAGTGGAACTGGCAATGCTCCAGCTTCCCGGAGAGGCCCATGGTGGGTGTGCCTGGCAAAAATGCAGCAGGTGCACCCAGCAAAACCAGGGCTGAGACTGGCGGACTGGGCAGTCCCTCATTCTCACGCAGATAAACTGGGAGGAAAAGCTGGGGAGTGGAACAGACCACTCGGCCCACAAATGCAGGGAAATAAAACCTCAAACCACCAATTGAATACACCCTGTGGGGGTTGAGGCGACAGAGGCAGGAACTCCCAGCCTCACAGGAGAGTTCACTGCGGAGACCCACAGGGACTTGGAACTGTGCAGGCCTGTCCACTCACCCCAGAGCTAGCAAAGAAGGGCCCAACTTGCTTGTGGGTAGCTGGGGAAGTGCGGAGAACAGAGCAAGTGTCATTGTTCTCTCAGGCCCCACCCCCACAGACAGCGTCACAACACAATGACGTGGGTTACCCCGCTCTGGTGAACACCTAAGGCTCCGCCCCTTAAAGTAACAGGCACACCAAGATAAAAAAATGGCCCAAATGAAAGAACACATCAAAGCTCCAGAAAAAAATACAACTAAGTGACAAAGAGATAGCCAACCTATCAGATGCACAGTTCAAAGCACTGGTAATCAGGATGCTCACAGGATTCGAAGAAAGATTGTCACAATTACTTGAACAAATGAAGGATAATATAAAGGAAATGAGGGGAAATCTTCAGGGAACCAATAGGGATGAAAAGGAAATTGAGACTCAAATCAACAGAGTGGACCAGCAGAAAGAAAAAAACATCCAACCAGAAAAGAATGAAGAAACAAGAATTCAAAAAACTGAGGAGAGGCTTAGGAACATCCAGGACATCTTTAAGCATCCTAATATCCGAGTCATAGGGGTGCCAGAAGGAGAAGAGGAAGACCAAGGGGTTGAAAACTTATTTGAACAAATAATGGAGAACTTTCCCAAGCTGGTGAAGGAAATAGATTTTCAGGAAGTCCAGGAAGCTCAGAGAGTCCCAAAGAAGTTGGACCCAAAGAGGAACACACCAAGACACATCATAATTACATTACCCAAGATTAAAAGTAAGGAGAGAATCTTAGAAACAGCAAGGGAAAAGGAGACAGTTACCTACAAAGGAAGTCCCATAAGACTGTCAGCTGATTTCTCAAAAAAGCCCTTGCAGGCAAGAAGGGGCTGGAGAGAAGTATTCCAAGTCATGAAAGGCAAGGACCTACATCCAAGATTACTCTATCCAGCAAAGCTATCATTTAGAATGGAAGGGCAGATAAAGTGCTTCTCAGATAAGTTCAAGTTCAAGGAGTTCATCATCACCCAGCCTTTATTATATGAAATGTTAAAGGGATTTATATAAGGCATAGAGGGATATCAGCAGGGGAGCTGTAGGGGGAGATAGGGGGGAAGGTTCAGAGAATAAGTAGCATAAATGGTAGGCAGAAAACAGACAGGGAGAGGTTAAGAATAGTATAGGAAATGTAGAAGCCAAAGAACTTATGTGTATGACCTATGGACAAAAACTAAAGGGCAGGGAATGGGGGGTGAGGGTGGAGGGGAAGAAAGGGGGGAAAGTGGGACAACTGTAATAGTATAATCAATAAAATATATTTAAATAAAATAAAATATTTCTTTTATTGTTGTTCAAAAAAAGAAAAAAAGGAAAATAAAAATGGCACTGCCTTTTGATGCAACAATTCCACTGCTGGTATTATACCCTAAGAACCCTGAAACACCAATCCAAAAAAATCTATGTAGCCCAGTGTTCATAGCAGCACAATTTATAATAGCCAAGTGCTGGAAGCAACCGAAAATGCCCATCAGTAAATGAATGGATAAAAAAAAAAAAAACATGGTACATTTATACAATGGAATAATACTCAGTAGAAAGAAAGAAGGTGCCCTGACTGGTGTGGCTTAGTGGACTGAGTACTGGCCTGTGAACCAAAGGTTCGCTGGTTCAATTCTCAGTCAGGGCACATGCCTGGGTTGCAGGCCAGGTCTCCAATAGGGGGCATATGAGAGTCAACCACACATTGATGTTTTTCTCCCTTTCTTTCTCCCTCCCTTCACCGCTGTCTAAAAATAAATAAATAAAATGTTTTTTAAAAAAACAAAGAAAAGAAAGAAGGAGCTACTACCCTTTGGGACAGCATGGATGGAACTGGAGAGCATTATACTAAGTGAAATGAGCCAGGCGGTGAAAGAAAAATACCATATGATCTCACCTTTAAGTGGAACCTCATCAACAACAACAACCAAAAAAAAAAACAAGCAAAGAAAATATAACAAGAGACATTGAAATTAAGAACAAACTGACAGTAACCAGAGGGGAGGTGGGAGGGGATAATGGGGAGGGAAGGGGAAGGGTTGTCAGGAACAACTATGAAAGACACAGGGACAAAATCAAGGGGGAGGTGGAATCAGGGGAGAGAGGCATGGATGGCTGGTGTGGCGGGGAGTGGTAGTGGGGAAAGGCAGACAACTGTACTTGAACAACAGTAAAATGAAAGAGAAAGAAAGAAAGAAAGAAAGAAAGAAAGAAAGAAAGAAAGAAAGAAAGAAAGAAAGAAAGAAAGAAAGAAAGAAAGAAAGAAAGAAAGAAAGAAAGAAAGAAGGAAAGAAAGAAAGAAAGAAAGGGAAAGAAAGGAAGGAAGGAAGGAAGGAAGGAAGGAAGGAAAGGAAAGGAAAGGAAAGGAAAGGAAAGGAAAGGAAAGGAAAGGAAAGGAAAGGAAAGGAAAGGAAAGGAAAGGAAAGGAAAGGAAAGGAAAGGAAAGGAAAGGAAAGGAAAGGAAAGGAAAGGAAAGGAA
>PVJI01031345.1:0-13219 GCA_004026765.1 Micronycteris hirsuta
TTGAAATGCCCCGTCGTCTCCAGACTCAGTTTCTTTTGTGGTTTGGAGGGGTCCTAGAGGGAGAACATGCTGCTGACCATGTCCAGTCAGGCACCCTGCTGAGCTTTCTCTTGTTGGGAGAGAGTTTCAGACACTGTTCCTTCCCTAGTCTATGTCTAACAAAACCCTGAGTTTGTTCAGGGGGACAGCGTCCTGGTAACATTGTTTCTTACAGCTTGTGGTGGCCATGTAACCCAGTTTTGTCAATAAGATGTGATCTGATGCCCCAGAGAACAGTCTTTATGCAGGAGAAACTCAGCTGGCAAGTAGCATGCATAGGCTGGAGCTGCAGCAGCTCTCTGGTGAGCACAAGGCAACAGTGTTGTATTAGTTAGTATGGTTGATGACCACTGTGGTAGTAAAATTTCAGTGTTAGAAAGAGTTGGTGATGATGCACTGAAAGCTCAGTGAAGGACATCCCCACTCTGCTGATAGCTTTTCTCAATGTGGTGACCTGGCCTCCTGACCCTTCCTGTCCTGCGGTCACTCCAGTCCCCGGGCCTCTGAGTTCTTGCACGTGGTCAGGGGACAGGAGAGGTGGGGGCGGGGGGGAGAAGACTCACCTGCTTCTTAAGATGTTGATCTACAAAATGAAACTTAACCTCCTAAACTTAGAATTCAAGACTTTCTAAGATAAAGGTGTTTCCCACGTGGCCTGGACAGGCTGCATTTCATTTCCTTTTCTGCTCTAAATCTCCGTCCCCTCCACATGCCTCTGTCTCTCACTGCTCCTGCGAACTCTCTCTCCCTGAACTGCCTCCTCCTCTCCAGCTACTGCCCGGCACCCACTTGGAAACAGCGGCCCGAATACCTGGCCTGTTGGGTCTTGACTCTTAGCTGAAAGGAACGCTTTCCTTCAACCTCCCAGAGGTCAGCACAAATTTCTTTTGATAATTCAAAATAGCTACTTTAAACCTAAATTCAAAACTTAGCTACCTTTAGATAGAAAAAATAAGAGTAAAGATTGTTATAGAAGATTATTAACCTGCTTTAAAAATTCTCCAAACACAATGTGAATATTCCAATTACGTTTTCTTCCAGATCAAGTACATCAATTTGTTCAGCGACTCCTTATGACATAAAAGTTGTAAATCTCTTCATTTAACCAGTGTTTCTGGTTTTGAAATTCAAACTATCTGAAAATTGCATCTTTTTGAAGATAGATGTAATGCAACCAATTACAGATACTCGGTGGGAACTGAGCTCTGTGATGTATTTAAAGACCCTTCACATGGCACACGACCGTTTATGCAGTGACAGGGTGACAGGTGTGGGTGTCCCTAGGTAAGGGATTACTCATTTGTTTCTGTAACCGTGACTTCCAACATTTTTCTAAGTAAAACATCTCAGTTTTTTTTCCATTTATAATTTTTTTTAAATCCTGCCCTTTTTGTGGAAGTGGTTCTCTTCTGTCAGAGGTTAACTAGCTCACCTTTTTTCCTCTCCTCTTTTTTAAATTAAGGTCTCAAGATAAACAGACCCAAACCTGCATTTCTACCATTGAGAACACGTGTTAAACTGCCAACTCTGATCTCCAAACCGCTGCAGCCTTTGGATGTTAGCGCCTCGTCCCTCGCAATCCGCAGCTGCTCATGTTCAGTTGCCGGTAGGAGAGGAAGACGCGTCCAGAGCACCCGCAGGATGCTCGTGGTTGCCCAGGAGTGCCCTGTAGCTTTGCATTTCCCTCAGCATCAAAGCCGGCCCGCCTCACCAACGCACCGTCTCGCACAACAGCAAGCCCCAGGAGTTCCCCAGAGCAGCCTGGCATCACTGCGGTCAGGCCTTATCTCTGTCTGTTCCCCTGACAGGTGCTGACTAAGTGGGTCCACCAGGGGCACCTCATTGGGTTTGGAAGAGCTCAGAGGACCCCTCATAGCCAGCACGTCCTCTATGAGCTCGTGAGCTGCTCATGGACACGTGTGTGATTGTCACTGTGCAGACCCGGAGGAAGAGGGAAGCAGTACAGAAGGTGGGCAGTGGGGAGGGCGTGTGTAGCATGACCAGGACGGCGGGAACAGAGGTGAGAGGTGACGTTGGGGAAGCCAGCGTGCCCGAGGCGAGGAGCATGAGTTGGCTCACATAGACGTGGACTTCTCGTCCGTGCTCCTCAGAGGGCACGGGGCTGCTGTGCAGGGGCTGCTGTGCAGGTGGCGTAGGGGCCAGGGGGCCAGGACCTCGCCATAAACCAGCTCTGGTGTGACCACAGCCCACGTGGTGGCAGAGCGTGAGGAGTTGCAGAGTGTGTCACGCATTTTGGAGAGTGAGCCAATGAACATGCTAATGAGTTGGCTCTGAGAGATTTGGCTACAGGAAGAGAGGGCATTAAAGGGGTCACACCTTCGTTTTTGACTTGTGTTACCAAAGGAATGGAGGTGCCGTTTCCTGATGGGGAGGCAAGGGCTGGGGCAGGGTTGGGTGCAAAGCCAGGGCCTGTGGTAGAAAGGTCACGTGTGCATCACCGATCGGCCAGCTGGAGCCTTGGCAGGCAGCAGCAGTGCGGAGGTGCTTGAGGCCTGTGCAGGACAGTCACTTCAGGAGCGAGTGTGGAGGGGACACAGGCCATGCATGGGCCAGAGCCGCTCCTGGACACACAGATAAAGAAGTAGATGGTAAATAAGGAAGAAGACAGAGGGCAGAAGCCAAACAGAGCGGGCCTAATCATCAGGTCCTGCTCAGAAGTAGAGTGAGGTGAGCACTGACTGGGTGAAAAGAAACTGAGGTTGCCGGTGAGCTTGCGGAGCCCCTCCAATGGCACGGAGGGAACCATGGCATGTGTGAAGTGTCACAAAGGGAATGGTGAGACAGCAGCGTGCATACGGGTGAATAAAAGCCATGTTGTTTAATTGTGCTATTTAATATCCAGTGTACCAGGTCTGAGGGTCTGACGGGCAGTTGTAGCTCTCACTGCAGCACCTTTCAGAAATGCCAGTATATGTGCTGCCTATGAAAATTGGGCCCTTCCACAGGGTCGCAAGGAAAGCAGTCCCAGGACCCACGCACGGGAGACTAGGGTGGCAAGATGGTTTATTCGGGAAGAAGTCTGCCATGGGTGTCCAGTGTCCCATCTCTGCTGGTCCCGCCATGAGAAAGCCCACCGTGTCCTCTGTGAGGCCAAAGCAAAAGCCCATTTCAGAGCTTCTGCGTCGTCTGAAGCTGAGCCCGTTGGTGCCTGTGTGGCCGGCTGTAGACCCACGTGGCTGCTGGCCACACGGTCATGTGATCTTGGGTGAGCATGCATGTGAACAACGGGGCAAGTGCAGGTCACAAGCAAGAGAGAGTCTTTGTTCCCCTGGGGTTATGTCAGCTTGGATTCGGGGCGGATGGGATGCTTTTTCAAAATGACCAATGAGCCTCCCGAGCCTTCATGGGCTTTTCCATGGGCCCATCCCCTAGTTAGACAGGTGGGCCTCTATAGTCTGGTACCAGAGGGGGAAGGGAGGAGTGTTCATGCCCTGAGGGAGCAATGCTCTGGTCCCCTGGGGTGTGGCTCAGCCAACAGGCTCCTGCCCCCAGTTTATTAAGCTCAACGTCTGAGGCCCTTTGCTCTCTCTCCTGTACTAATAACTGGTTACCTGTCTGCGGTAACATGTGGACGATTACTCTGCTCTATGAGAACAGTGCTGCATGTGGGCCCCTGCCCTCGCGGAAAGCTCAAATAAGTCTCGCGTGACACCACACCATAGCTGCAACAGTGAACACGTTATAATGACTTAGAGACGTCACACCACAGCTGCTTTAGAGGGCATGATCGCACTGTACATCATCATTGCACATTAGTCATTAATAAATAAAATGAAATGAAAAGATGAGCCTTCTCATCACATACCAGTACTAGCCTTAGGTAAAATCATTTTATTAGCCAAAACATGCATTTGATCAGTTGTAATTTTTCCTTGTCTTTTTATTTTTGAAAGCTTCTTTGTTAATAGCTAGATTTTTAAAGCTGCCCAGGAAAGACAGATGCCGTAGTAAATTCCCCTTTATCAGAAAACACATTTTGTGCTATTAGCCTCAGACTGAAGCCCACAGCTGGGATCTTCTTTAAAAACAAACAAGCAAAACCTCAGTTAACCATGGCAGCATCCTAGAAAATTTGGAAAATTCTCCAGTATCCTCTGTTGTGAAGACTTGCAAAGCAATCTGGCTGTTCATCTTTTTTCTTCTCCTGTCTTCCAAGGAAATACAAGTCAGGCTGAACGAGAAGAAAAGAACGACCGCAGGGCAGACGTGGCGAGCAGGGGCTCACGCCCACCCTTTCTCCTGCTGTCGGTCTTACTGGGTTGCAGGCGAGCCCGTGGACCGACGATGTTGTGAAAGTGGCTGGAAAATCCAGATTCCTCTCTCTGCTCTTCCCTCTCCCGCAGCTTCTTTGAGTCTCATGTTGGGGTCTAGGGGGCATGTTAATGATTCAGGCAGCCTCAGGCCCAGGGAAGCCGGGACCTTACTGTCCCAGGTTTATGAGGAAGTGGGACAAACCACACCTGGGAGACAGAGATGGAAGCTTCAACCAGATGTGGGCCAAGCGAGGACGGCGCTGGAGGGGGAGAAAATGGATGCTGTCCAGAGGGAAAGAGCCAAGGCCTGAGTGGGTCAGGGGCTGACCCCAGAAGGCCTGAGGTCGGCGGGGAGGCCATGGTGTGGGGCTGAGGAGTCACTGTGGGTTGGAGGTCAGTCCCTGGGGACTCTCACGAGAAACAGAACTTAGTTGTCCACCTGTTTGTACAGGTGGTACCTGTCTATATAGCAAAGAAGAATCCTCATTATTTGGGCAAAAGCTCACCGTTGTTTCAGACCCTGAGGGACTATGCCCGGCGGCGCTGGGTGGGCGCCAACGGCAAGCAAACCTGCACAGTGGGGGTGCAGAGTAGCAGTGAGTGCACGAGAAAACGGACTTCTCTCACGGAGTTGGTGGGACAGTGGCCGGTGTGGCCTTGTTGTGGAAAGAAAAGGTGAGGAAGCTAGCAGGGCTCGGACGTTGGGTGAGACACCATCAAGGCCACTTCACAGTGTGCAGGGTGAGGGGCTGACGCCATTCTACAGGGCAGCACAGTGACGTGAGATGAGTGGTGGGAAACTGCACCGAGGGGTGTGCCCTGCAGGGCCCCACGTCTCCACCGGACTGCCGGCCATCACAGCCTCGGCAGCGTTTTGTGCCTTTTCCTTTGTGGTCAGTGGCTCACAATGGGCATTTGTCTCTAACAAGATGTGATTCTCCCAGGAATGTTGCCACATGGCAGTAATGTCTAAAGATGAAGCCATGAATCACTACAGTGGGATTCCTTTTCCTGCAAAATAAGTTTGTTTCCCAAGTGGTTCTGTCCTAAACCCCCTTCCTTCTCTCAGGGGCCACGGCTCTTTGCCTGCTGTCCCCCCAAAACGCTTCCTGCCCCTGGTCTGTGCAGGTGCTGTTTCTCCACACCACGTGGCAGTGCCCTGCCAGTTTTAGAGACTTTTCTCCAGCTCCTATTTTGAGATAAAATCTTCATAAAAAGTACAAAGATTTTGATGACTGGACAAAAGAATGCACCTGTGTAGACACCGCTCTAATCAATCCTAGAACTTGTGAGCTGCCCTAGAAAACCCCTCAACTGAATCCCTCTGTCCTCCATGGCCAGCCACGACTCTGGTTTCCTTCACTGTGAGTGAGATTTCTTTGCTCTTGAACTTTGTGTAAACTCTGCTGTGTCTGTCTTCCTCCATCACTGTGCTTTAGCCATTCAGATGAGAGTTACGTGAACCGGTCCGTTCGCTTTGCTGCTGACTCACGCTCCGTTGTGTAATGGATAGCAGCCTGCTTCTCCGTGCCACCAAGGTTCGCGTTGCTTCTCATTGGGGGTTGTAATGAAAAACATTTTGTGTAAGTTTTATTATGGATGGATATTTTTACTTCACTTGGGTAAAAACATAAGCGTGATATTTCTGCCAGTTTTCCAAAGCCGTTCAACCACTTTATGCTTCCACCAGCAACATATAAAAATTCCAGTTGCTCCACAACCTTGCCAGCTTTTGGTATTAACAGTCTTTTCAATTTTAGCCATTTTGAAGTTAGTGAAATAATATCTCACTGTGGTTTTATTTGGCCTTTCTTTGATGGCTAATGATGTTGAATACTTTTTCTAGTGTTTATTGGCAATTCTTTGTGTCTTTGTGAAATGTCCAAGGTTTTTTTTTTTGCCCATTTTAAACAGGATTGTTTGTCTTCTTTATTTTTGGAAGCTCATTATATAGTCTGGATGTGAGACCTTTGTCAGATACATGCCTTGCAAATATTTTGTTAGTTTGCGGCTTGCCTTTTCGTTTTCTTAATGATGACATTTAACGCACAGAAGTTCTTCATCTTCAGTCTCTCCGGGTTTCCTGTTATAGGAAGTGTTCTCTGTGTCAACTTGAAGAAATCTTTGCCAGTTTGCACAACGAAAAGGTATTTCTCTGTTTTCTTCTGGAAACTTTATGGTTTTAGCTTTTATGACTGATCTTGAACTCATGTGGGTGGGGCTCGAAGGAACAAGCTGCGGTTAATTTTTTTTCCTGTATTTATCCAGATGGTCAAACACAGCGGAGCTGCTTCAGTGGCCACGCCCCCTGCACAGCAGCTTTGGTCACTAAATCACATAGTGGGGTTCTTCCAACTTTGTTCTTTCTGAAGTTTGCTTTGCCTATTTTATGTCCTTGGAATTTCAAAATGAATTTGAAAATCAACTCATCAATTTTTATAAAAAGCCTAATATCATTGGATTTCACTGGGATTGTGTTAAATCTGTGAATCAATGTGGACAGTTGAGATCTTCACAACGCTGAGTCTTCAAGTCCATGAACATGGTGTGTGTCCGTTCATTTACTGCTCTTCCAGTTTCCTTTAGCAATGTTTTATGGTTCCCAACATGAGAGATTTGCATGTGTTTTATAAAGTTACACTCAATGATTTGTGTTTAATGATAGTGCAAATGGAATTTATTTCATTTCATATTTTATAGTTTTGTCATTAATACATAAAAACAACAATTGTATCTAGCCTAGAAGCTGTTTTATTCTAGTAACTGGTAGATTTCTTTGTATTTTCTACATGAACAGTATTATCTTCTCTAAATAAACACACTTTTTTCTTTCTAATCACTTTGATTTAGTCTTTTTCACTGCCTTATTTCAATAGAAAGCACTTTCAAAACAAAGTGGGATAAAAATGATGAGAAAGGAGACCCCCGTCTTCCCGACCTCCAGAGGGAAACCCTCCCGATTCGGTGTGTGCGGTGGTGCAGGTCGCGACCCATCGCAGGAGACAGACAGAGAGATGGGCTTCCGGTCGATTCTTTCTCAGGCTGAGGGCAGCTTTTGTACTCATGTTTGTGTTTTCTGAGGTTTTTCTTTACTACATATAAATGTTGAAATTTGTTACATATTTTTCTTGGTATATGATAATATGTATTTTACTTCTTAAATCAGTTATTAAGGTACATTATGTTGATTAAGTAATAATATTGTATAGACCTTAACATTTATTATTTATAAATAGTACACTGATTTTCTTAAATTGATAATTTAATGGTGGAGTTTGGGTGCCGGGCGGAGCAGAGACCTGTTAAGTGACTTCCTGGTGCTGGTGGTAGAGCAGCGGTGAGCACTCACCACAGCATGGGGGCCGTGGAGGGGGCCCTCTGACTGCGTGTGCCTTCCTTAGCATGTTAGCTTGCAGGGCTTTTGTCTGTGCATTTTACCTCCTTAAGCAACTTTTATCCTGAGCGAACTGAATTTTGTCAAGTGCTGCCTCTGAATCTCTGGAGATGATCATACATTTGATCAAAAGAGCCCACACACAAAAGGGTTTATACTGAGCCCGTAGGAAGTTCAAGAGGAGACCTCACTAATTACGGCCATAGAAATCACCACCTTGCTGTCCCTGGAGATGGAACTGGCAGGAAATGGGCCTGAGGAAACTCTGTGGTTTAATGGATACCCTGTGAGTGTCGATCTCTGACAGTTACAGAAGTGCCGGCACCTGTGCACATTCTGCAGGGGTGCGGAGGGGGGGCGGTTCTGCTCGGCCACCAGGTGCTCAACATTGCAGAGTGTCATTGTGGGGCATTTTGTTAAAATGTTCTCATTTATGCATCTGAATAACGTTGATCTGCAGTTTTCCTCCTCCCTCCCTCCCTTTTTCTTTTTTCTTCTTTCTTTCTCTTTTTTTCTGTAATATCTTCATCCAGTTTTGATGTCCAGGTAATGATAACCTCATAAAACAAGTTGAGAACTGTTCTTGCCTCCTCTGTTTCCTGAAATAGTTTTTGTATTAAGATTAGAATTACTATTGCTTCTCGGCCTTTGGGCTAAGATCAAGTGAAGATTAGAATTACTAGACTAATCCCAGCCAAGGGTGAGTAACAGGGTCAGTATTTACATTTTTGCCTGAAAGAGCCATAAAATTCAGACAAAAATATATGAAACATGACTTGAAAAACATGCAGCCTCAGATGATGGGGGACGGCGTCTGTGAGCAGCAGAAAGGCCACAAGCGGAGGCCCATGGCAGCCCTCGTCCACTGCCCCGGGGCTTCCTGAGCTGCCTCCCGGGGCAGACACCAGGCAAAACCTGCAAGATCCTCCTATTGAGGCGACAGTGAACATGTCGGTAAGACCGAGGCAACACAAGTTCACCAGATATGTGCTGGAGAGAAGGATACACTGAGGAGGGACCCAGAGTCTGAGGGGCACCCCCTGCAGAGTACCAGACAGTGCGAGTGCACGAGGTGGGTGAAACCCTCAGAAGGGCCAGAGGGAACAATGGCTGCCATTCACACCTGACTGGAAATGGAATCTTTGCCCACCAGCCCCACGGGAAACTCGTGAGTCATGGGGCATTGCTCAGAGCAGTCAGAGAAGTCTCAATTTGATAGTGGCAAAGAATTATTCTCAGAACAGACGCTGCTCCAGATCACTCGGGAGTCACAGAAGCAAGACTGGAGAGCGTCGAGCTGCGTGCAAGTGAATTAGCCTCGTTCCAGAGCAAAGCTCGAGAATATGTGTAGGAATTCAAAACTACCCAGCTCCCAATAAGGTAAAATAAACAATTTCTGGAATCCAATCAAAGATTGCCAAGCCGGTTAAGAAGCAGAAAGACATGATTTATGACTAATGAAATTGTCAGGCAATTACAACCAACCCAGAGTGGATGCAGATGGCAGAACTGTCAGCGACACATCGAAGTATCACTGAAACGGAACTCTGATGCTCCAGGATTTAACAGGCATGAAAGATGAAAAGGATCAAAGTCAAACTTGAACAAGTATACTTGGTTAGTATAATGTCTGAAGTAAAAATGCACTAGATCAGATTAATGGCAAATTATACATTAAAATTTTACAGAAAGATATTAGCAACCTTGAAACCTTTAGCAATAGAAACTACATTTAAAAAAAAAAACCCCCACAGAGAGAGAAAATGAAAATAAGGAGAGCTGTGAGCTGCGGGACAGTTCCAAGCATACCGACCTAGACGGGGTTGGAGCCATAGACAGGGAGGTGTGGGGCAGAAACAGTATTTAAGTAAATGCTATCTCAATTTTTAAAAAAATTAATGAAAACTGTACACCCACAGATCCAAAACCTTGACAAGTCCCAGACACAAACAAATGAATGTGACTACACCAAGGCATGGCACGGTCGAAGCCCCGAAGGCTGGGGAAGAAGACGGAGCAGCCAAGCGCTGCGTACCGAGGACGAAAGGCAACGACGGCCGCACCATTCTCCTCCGGGACACGCTGCAGAATGATGGCTGAAAATCTCTGAAATGTGGGGAAAACTAATCTACACATTGAAGAAGTTAAACAAACTCTGTTAAAAAGAAGAAAGATTCCAAATAAATAACCTAGTATCTCACCTTAAGAAACTAAAAAAAAAAAAAAAAAAGAAAAGAAGTAGGGCAAACTAAACCCAAAACAAGAAACCAGAAAATAATAATGAAGAGCAAAGCAGACACAGACTAAGGGAAGTCACTTCAGAAGCCGCAGAAAGCCCGAATGGCTCTAAAACAAGTCAAGAGATTAATTAATAATAAAAAAACTTCACACAAAGAAAACCCCAAGACCCAATGGCTCTGGTGTTGACATCTATAAAGTAGTTTCAAAGCACGACTACTAATTCTTTACAAATTCTTCCAGAAAACAGATGTCTCATTTTATGAGACCAGGATTATCCAGATGTCACAAGAAAAGGAATCTACAGACCAATAACTATTAGGAATATGAAATCCTCAACAAAGTACTACCTCACCAAACGCAGCATTATGCAAAAACAACAGCAAATAAACATGACCATGTGGGATTCACCCAAAGAATGCACAGCTAGTTTCACATCTGCAAATAGATAATATAACACGCTGTATTAACAGAATAAAGAAATAAAAGCACATAATTATCTCAACACATGCAGGAAAAGGTTTTAATCGAATGTTATACCTTTTCATAATAAAAGCACTCAACAAACAAATAATAGAAACTTTTTCAACCAAATAAAGGGCGTCTATGAAAAACCTACAATTAACATCATACTTAATGGTGAAAAACTAGATGTTTTCTCCCTAGAAACATGAAAAAGGTGTCTACTCTTGCCACCTCTATTCAACATTGCACTTGAGGTTGTAGCCAGGAAAGTAGAAAAGAAGAATAAACCATATTTAGTTTGGAAGGAAACAAGTAAAACTGCCTCTATTTGCAGGTGACAGGGACGGGTATTGGAAAAACTCACACACACACACACTAATGGTTTGGCAAGGTTGCAGGTAAATATATAAAGCTCAGCTGTATTTTCAAACACTAGCAATAAAAAAATCAGGATGTGAAACTGAGAAAACGATTACATTTAAAATAGTATTAAAAAGACTAAAATACTTAAGAATAAATTTAACAAAAGAAAGTGAAGACATGTACATTGAATTCTACTAAACACTTTCGAAGGGAATTAAGAAACCATACATGGAAAGACATCCATGTTCATGAACTGGAAGACTCAATATGTTTAAGAAGATAAACCTTCCTGAGCTGACCTACAAATTCAGTGCAATACCTGTCAAAATTCCAACGCCTTTATTTCACAGAAATCAACAAGCTGATTCTAAATTTAGGAAAGAAATGAAAAGAGGCACAGACTAGCCAACAAATATTAAAAAGAGCAAACTACAGTAATCAAGACACTCTGATGTTTGCATAAACATAGGCCTATGAATCGATAGGACAAAGTCCAAGTCCCAAAAGAAACCCAAACATTGATGGCAAATTGCCCTCAGTGGGGGAAACTTGTCTTTGCCGTGAGCTGTGCAGGGCTACCCACATGCGAATGAATGAAGTGGAGCCGTGTGCACACCATGTTTAACTCAAAATAGACCGAAAGCCTAAACGGAAGAGTGAAAATGATAAACTTCTTAGAAGAAAACTAGAGATGTGTCTTTATGACCATGAATTAAGCCATCGTTTCTTGGCTGTGACATGAAAAGCACGAACAACAATAACAAAAAAGGTAAATTATTCTGTCAAAATGTTAAAGATGTGTGTGTTCGGTGGACACTGCCAGGAAAGTGAGAAGACCACCCACATTTTGTCACCCACCTACCTGATAAGGGCCCAATGTCATACGCGCGCGCACATACGCGTGCGCGCACACACACACACACAAATCTTTCTACTCAGTAATAAAAATAGGGACCCAGTGAAAATAGGACCCACGGTTTGAATAGGTATTTCTACAAGAAAGGCCAACTGCTGGCCGATGAGCACAGGAAGAGACACTCGACCGCACCGGTCACTGAGGGCCGTGCACACCGAGCCACTGTGAGTGAGATGCCACTTCCCGCCACGAGGATGGCTGTGATTGTTTCAGAAAGGAAAATTAACGAGTGTTAACCAGGGGGTGGAGATATGGGAACTCGTCCATTGCTGACGGGATGTTAAAATGGAGCAGCCTCAGTCTAAAACAGTTGGGTGGTTCCTCAAAACCAAACTTCAACTGGCCATCCAACCCAGCAATTCCATTCCTAGGCGTGCACGCGACAGAACAGAAACGCAGTTTGTTCCACAGAAACGTGTGCAAGTAAGACACACCTCAGCAACACCAGAAAGGAGGGAGAGCCCTGGACACGCCCACTCACTCCAGGCCAGTCCCCATGGACCCCTGCAGTGGCTCACGACCATCCGTGGGCTGGGGTGAGTTCAGGAGCCACATAAACACTCAAGACACCACGAAAAACAAAGCAGAGTTATAATCCATCTGTCACCAAAGGAGATGCAGCCATGTCCCACACCAGGGAACCAGCCCCTGCTCCCCACTTTCTTTGAGTCTGAAGGCTGGACAACTGCCCTTGGCCGAACTGCCTTTACAACCAGGGCTGTGCAGAAACTTCTGGAACTGAGAACTGTCTAGGGAAATGAGTTCTGGCCTCTCTGCTGGCCCCATGCCCGATGGTCTCTGGCATGTTGGAGGGCGGCCTCCTCCTCTGCATCCAGAGGTCCCTATGGGAAGGGGACTCTTCCTCACCCTGGCCATCTGCTGGGCTTGGTGTGGGAGGGACAGTCCCAGGCTTGTCTTCCTGGTGTCTTCTCCTTCCTGATTCCAGCTGTGGTGTCAAGCTCAATGGCAGGTGGGGTGGTGGGCAGAGAACCAGCTGACCCAACTGGGGCCCTGAGTGGGAGCCCCTGCAAATGCCTCTCTATTACCTGTGGAAAGGGGGCGGGGCGGCGTGTGGCGGATCCTGTCCTGCAGAATCTATATGCTGTGGCCGATTTGTAAATAATTCACTCGTGAAATCTGGGGAGAGAACGCAGGGACTACACGACCCCCCTCTGAATCAGAGAGAGAACCAGAGAGAAAGGGCCCGAGAGTGAGCCAGAGAATGGGGGATCCAGGAGCGAGGGTCCAGGAGCAGGCTGGAGAGAGCGAGGGGGCCCGAGAGTGGCTTGGAATGCCTCAGCCACTCTCTCTAGAGGAAAGAGCGCACCAACCCCTGCCTTGACAGGCTTTTATTGTCTTTCTGGGTACATTGCATTGAGGGTGGTTTTCATTTACTATGCACAGGTCCTCATCAGGTGATAGACAACAAAGGAAAGGACATCAAAGAAGGATATTTGCAAATGTAAAGGCAGAAAGGGGATGGCAGGACTTGAGAGGTTTATCACAGACTTTCAGGAAACTGCTTTGGAG
>PVJI01031346.1:0-13219 GCA_004026765.1 Micronycteris hirsuta
ACAAATACCTTATGATCTCACCTTTAACCGGATCATAACCAACAAAAGCAGAAAGCAAGCAAAACATAATCAGAGACGCTGAAATTAAGAACAGGCTAACAATAGACAGGGGAGAGGGGAGAGGGGACAATGGGGAGAAGAGTTTTCAGGAATCACTGTAGAGGACACATGGACAGAACTAAGGGGGAGGAGGGAGGTTGGGGGGGTGGGACGGGAGGGGAAGGGAGGCGGGAGGGGAGAGGCTGCAAATAACTGTAATTAAACAAAAAAAATTAATTAAAAAAAACAAAACAAAACAAAACAAAAAAAATCACTTGTAGAATTATTTTGCTTAAGATGCAGGAGAATTTCTTCCTTGTCACACCTTTTACTTGATAAAAAATAAATTAACATTGCTTGCTTAACAACACAAACCCTGGGACATGTCGGAAAATGGTGGTTATTAGAAAATTCTGTGCTGAGTTTACCTAGGCATAGCTACACTTGATGCAAACAGATCAAACATTGAGCAGCTCCATTTATTACCTAGTTTATTCAGTGGTGCCTCTTGGGATTTGAGTTGTTTCTCTAGATTTTGCAACCAACAGATTTTCAAAGGAGTGGGACAAAGTGTCTGTCCAATTTTTCTCTGCCATGTCTATAACATGGCATTTTTCCTATTATCCTTTCCTTGTCTTGATGCTCATGGGAAACTATGAAGTGGCTGGGACCTTCGGATGGCATTCTTGTTTTCTGAGAGGAGCTATTGCCTCTTATTTGATTTCTAGAAAAGGGAAGGGCCCTGAATGGCGTGGCTTAGTGGGTTGGGCATCGTCCCACAAAGTGAAACATTGCTAGTTCCATTGCCTTTCAGGGCACATGCCTGTGTTGCGGGCCAGGTCCCTGGTCAGGGGCGTGCGAGGGACAGCAGATTGATGTTTCTCTCTCAATCAATCTTTCTTTCCCTCTCTTTCTCTTTCCCTTCCCCTCTTTCTAAAACTAAATAAATAAAATCTTTTAAAAAATAAAGAAAGATGGAAGGGGTAGGGCTGGCCTAAAATATAAAGCCACAGACTGGGAATTATCAGAGAAATAGGGAGAAAATTAAGGCAAGACCTGGTCAGAGTATACATGATTAAAAATGAGGATACAATGTCAGGGCTGAATTAGACTTGCAGAAGTAAGAACTTGTACAAGTTAGAAGTTTTGACTTTGTAACTTAAAAAAAATGTCAAAATGGCTTAAGAAAAAAGAACACATAGGCTTATGATATTGGGAAGTTCAGAGGTAGATCATCAGGAATAACTGGATCCAGGCACTCAAAGGCATCAGATTTCTGTGTCTTCTCTGTCATCTATTTCCCTGATTTTCAGGTAGGCATTTTCTTCCTGGTGGTAGCTTTAGTCTTCTCACTTAGGAGCTCAGAAACTCTGTTAGAAACTTTTTTCTTTGTAATTATTTCTAGGGAAATTTCCAGGATTATATCTCATTGACCTAGTTTGGATCACATACTGAGTCTGACTCAATATCCCTGACAAGAGGAATGGAACGCTGTGACTTGCCATGTTTGGAGGCAGAGGTGATATCATCCTTGCCAGAATCATGTGGATGGAGATTGGGAGAGGAGAAATCTCCAAAATGCAATCCATGTGCTCTTAGTAGAAGAAAGGATGATGGATGCTGTAGCAGTTAGCTATTACTATAATAATGCTGCATAACAAACCACCCTAAAACTCAGAGGCTTGGAATAACTCTTCAGACTTAAGCTCATGGAAGAGATCTGCCATAACTGGGCACTTCTGGTATAAATATAGCAGTCCTTCCTTATCCATGGAGTCTTATCCAAGACTCATGGAAGACTCAGGCCTGCAGTGGAAGCCAGAAACTGCATAGTGCTAATCAAATTCTTCAAATCTGTCAGAAATGTGGCAGCAGCTTCTTCATTAGCAGATGCACCTCTCTAGTAATTTTTATATTTTTCATTCCAAACCTATTCCTGAATCTGTGTAATCACCTTTTACTTGTACTACTTGATGTCACTGGTTTCAGGGGATCCCTTGCTAAAGCTTTTGTGTAGGCTCAATGCTTTCTTGTGCAACATGTTGCCACCAATTGGAACATGTTTTCTGTTCATGTCTTCCACCCACAAATTTAATGCCTTTTCTGTCTTAACTAAGCACTTATCATGCACTGCAGCAGGTGGTAGTTTCAGGTGTGACAGCAAAACTAGCACAATTTTTTTTCCTTCTTTACAATTTCAAGAAGGGAAGATTCATTTTTACTGTAGATCTTAACAACCTCAGTATACAATTATATTATTTTTTCCTTATTAAGTCAAGAACTTTCACCTTTTCACTTAAAAGAAGCACTTTATGGTTTCTTTTTGTCATATCCAAATTGCTAGCTCACTATTATTGCACTTTGGGGCCATTATTAAGTAAAATAAAGGTTACTTGAACACAAGCACTGTGATGCTGTAACAGTTGATCTGATCACTGAGATGTCTACTAAGAAACTAATGGGTCAGTAACATATACAGTGTGGAGACCCTAGACAAAGGCATGATTCAGATCCTGTAGGAACAAAGCAAGATGGTGTGAGATTTCATCACACTACTCAAAACTGTGCACAATTTAAAACTTATAAATAGTATTTCTTTCTGTAATTTTCCATTTAATATTTTTGGACCACAGTTTATTGTGGGTAACTGAAACAGTAGAAAGCAAAACCACAGATAATGGGGCCTACTGTATTGGCAAAGGGAATAATATGTGCAAAGGCTTTGAGGCAGGAGAGATCTTGGTATGTTTGAGAAACCAAAAGATCAATGTTGGGGAAGGATGGGGATAGCAGGGAGTGGTTTGCAGTGACAGGTTCACTGCAGGTCTTTAAGTGAGAAGTGACATTTACAGATTTATGTCTTAGAAATCTCCCTTTACTTTCTGGGTAGAGATTTGGATAATAGATTAAAGGGGGCAAGAGAAAAAAATGAGGGTCTGGTTTTGTAGTCAAGGCAAGCAACCGGTTGGAGGTGGTAGAGATAGTGTGACGTGGACAGGTTTTTAAGGTATAAAAGGAGGAAACAGAGTTGAGAGTTGCTAGCTGGGGGTGGTGAGGGGTGGAAAAGGGCAAAACAAAGTAGGGACAGTTCTGATACTGGGCACAAGCAGAGAATACCAGGGAAGCTGGTGGATCATAGGATGAGCATACACTCCTAGGGGTATAGTGAGAGCATTAATTAGTTCACATTTGTCTGCATGTTCTCAGATAAAAGAGGATTTATAATCCTCAAACAAAGCATGGAATTTTGAGCTGAAAGAGGCCATGTAGTCCAAAAGAATATGGGAATGGTTGGGACAAGTAGACTGGGGTCGTTAGTCAATTTTGAAGATCTTGAATGTATCCCGTCAGCATCTACAGAGACTGGGCACATGTAGTCACATAGTCTTTCAATGACCAACATTCCACTCCATCTCAGATAGGTTCTTTTTTTAAAATTGATGTTCAAGTACAGATGTCTCCATTCCCCCCACCACCACTCCCCCCACCCCGAGATGGTTTCTTTTATTTCAACCTTAAAATAAAAGCTGTTTCCGTAAAGAAAGTACAGTACCTAGCATCAGGTTAATTTCTTCAAAAAAGAAGGAAGAACAAAAGGACAGATTGAAGGGGTCTTAGGCAGACTCTCAGAATCATTAAAACTTCATTTAAACCTGAGGCAACTTCAACATTATTCAGAGATGTTTTCCCAGCTGTGTATGCCCTGGAATGGAGGGAGGAAGATGGGGAGAATACAGGAAGGCATAGGGCAGGGTAGAGGTAGCAAAATATTCTTCCCAGGAAGCAACTCCAGCGGACCAAGATTAGATGGAATTTTCATCTTCTGGACATTGATGTTTTCCCCTCTCTTTTATCTGAACATTCTTTCCCAGTTGTTCAGATAAAGCGTCAAAAATGATATTAAAATGCTAGTTAGGAAACATCACCCCCCCAACAAACCCTGTTCATCAAAATGTTATACTCTCTCTGGGGGCCCTGCGTTTGGTTTGTCAACAAGCTGAAGCTGTTGCGCTGGGGCTCCGTGAGGCCCAGGAGCATGATTTAATTAATATCCTACCCATAATACCTTGCTGGGTTTATGCAAACAAAGCCCTGTCACTCCTCACCTTAGGATTTACCCTCTCCTTGAAGCAAGCATTTATTTACACACAGTTTGACCTCATGATGGTGTTCAGCAGATGTGGGTCTTACTTATTTGCATTGGTTTGTGACAGTTGCAAAATTCATTAATGGCTCAGGGATAAATCCTCCATGGGCCGCCCCAAAGATAGGTGAAGTAAGAGGGTCCGTGCTAATTAATCTTCCCTCTTCAGCAATGTTGGATATTAATGATAGCATAGTACCCCTTTCAGAAACTGCCTGTATCAGTTCAAAGTTTTGCGGTTACAAGCGACAGAAATGGATTCTTTACTATGTTGGGCAAAAGAGGATGTTATGGGATGATATTGGGAGCTTAGATCAATCATATAAGTCAAGAAAACTGGACAGCAACCCAGCTGGGTAGCAGGCACTATAGAGGTTAAGACAGGGCACCAGTCCTGGGGCAACTAAATCTTTTTCAAACCCTCATGTGGCTTTGCGTCACTCCACTCACCATTTAAATTCTTCCCAGAAATTAGAATACCTGATTGCCCTTTAATGGACTAGGGTAGTGAAGGAGAGCCCTCATTGTCTCCCACAAGGAATGGGCAGGCCTCATGTTACCCCTTACCCCTGCTATTCACCCCCACATAACATAATAGGGAAGAGGAAATTCCCCAGAAGCAAAGTTGATAGAAGAGGGAAGAGGTGTGCATGACCAAAGTGTGACAACTGTCCAGCACACTGTGTGTTGTCTGTGAGTTAATGCCAATTCCAAAGCTTGCAGGCATTAAATATTTTGCTGCAAATTGTCACATCTAAGGAAGAATGAGGAGGACAGTGATTATTCCATTCAACAAAAAAGACACAGTTTTTGGGTGGGGTTAATGGCAGGTAAGCCCACCATCTGTCTGTGAAGGCAAAAGCATTGTTGAGCTGAGGACTTATGCTCATTCATCAGACCAACTTAGTTGTAAGGTGTGTGGTGTGGGGATTGTTATCCCATTTCGCACAGATGAGAAAGATGGATCTCTCTCCCCACACTTTTCATTCTGTGGCAAGCTCCTTCTCTAGGAGGAACTTCTGCTTGACAAGGACTGTAGTGGAAAATAATGGCCAGCTTATTTTATCTGTGCTGAAAGCCAAAATCGAAGAGATGGGCTTTATGACAGATACACTGACCGTGCAACCAAATGATAACATGACCTCATACATTAAACACACTTATACTGCATATCTATGATATACACTCTATATACAGGGTGGGGCAAAAGTAGACTTACAGTTGCGAGTACATGAAACAGAGTTTATTCTTGTATTATTATTTATTAGTTATTGTATTATTTTCCATATGAATGACTATAAACCTTTTTCTTTTGCCCCACCCTATATCAGTGGGCAGAGTGTTTTATGGGCAGTGTTTGAGAGTTAGGCAGGCAAAGGGAGAGCCTTCTCAAGTTCCCAAGCTGTCCTGAGGCAGGCACCCCTTCCTCCTCTGCAGTGGCTGGTTTCTAGCACAGGGAAGTCTTGTCTGTAAGGGTAGGGGGCACAGTGATTGCAGGAAAGGCTTATCAGACAAGGGTACTTTAGTTGAAGAGCAAGGCTAAGAATGTGGCTAGGGAGTATAATAACACTGAAGTCCGCAAAGAAGAAAGCAAGGCTGGGAAGGCACTGGGCAAACTCTGTTCTTTCCACCTGAGAAGTCTTATTGGAAGGAAATAAGGATTTAGAAGCTTTTGAAAGCAGAGGTGTAAGAGGGCAGAGTAGATAGCCTGGAGGGAAGGGAACAATTCCCTACACCTCCTTGTTAGCTCCCAGGACTTCTAATCCCCTTGGCATGATGACAACATCCAAATTTGTATTTCATAGCCAGACTACTCTTTGACTGCACACTTATACATCCAACAGCCTCAAAATATACAAGTCCACAACCGGGCTCTTGATTCTCACCCCCAATCTGTTACTTTTCCACCAACATTTAACATTTCGGAAAATGGCAAATTCCTCTACCCATTTGTTCACCCTCAATGCCTTCTTTTCCATCACTCTCTCTCTCTTCCAAGATAGGATCCATTACTGAGTACTGCTGATTCCCCTTCTACAAACACCTAGGACGTCTAGAATCTGTCCTCTGTTCTCCACTCCCATGGTCACCTCATTAGTGCAAGCCCTGTTTATCTCTTGTTTGATTGACTGTAGTTTTTTATAACTGGTATTCTGGCCCCCTTCAACCCAGGCAAAAACCTTTTGATGTCTTCCCAATGCATGTAAGAAAACATGCTAGCTCCCTACAAGTCACACATTGTGTTCTAGCCCATGCCTTCTTACTAACCACTGTCCCTTCACTCTCTGGGATCCAGACACATCAGTCTTCTTTCAGTTCTTCTAATGAATGTGAGAAGTCCTCAGCTGCCTTGAGGCCTATTGCTAATTGGGTTCTTCAGGAAGAAGGTGCTGAGATAGATTCAGGAATGCCAAGGGTTTATGGGCCAGGAGCACCCATGAAAGGAGAAAGCAGAATCAGGACTGGGAAGGAGGGAGCCAGCAGGTTACAATGACAATCTGAAAAGTCTCTGTCTGCCTGGCAGGAGCTCTGAGTAAAGGGTGCCCATTAGAGCAACCCCGCATTGGGCAGACATGACCAGCCGAGTGCCAGCACTTTGTTCAACTGTTGGTGTGGGCCACCTCAAGACTGATGTGACCTCAGCTCAAAAGCTGAAGTCTACCCTGAGAAAGCCAACAGCTGGAGACTATCAGCTAACCAAAATTTTTGTAGTTGGGCAATGAGTACTTTCGTGATGGGAGATCTGAATGATGCTTCTCCATGTCTGCCGCAGGAATTCAACACATGCTCTTCCCTTCATTCCTCCTCAGTGAAGTTCTCCAATAGACTGTCAGTTCCTTTAGGCTATTTGCCTAGTGTCTAACGCAATATCCAGCACATAGTAGGTTCTCAACAAATATTTGTCATAAAGGAGTAAGAAAGAAAGAAAGGGAAGGAAATGAAGGAAAGATGATAGCAGAGAGGGAGAAGTAGAAAGGAGGGAGAGATAGGGATGAAAGGGAGGGAGGGAAAAGAGAAAAGAAGGGAGGAAGGGAGAAAGATAGGGAGAGAGGGAGGAAGGAAATGAAGAAGGAGAAAGGCAGGAGAGGAGGAAGGAAAGAAGGATTTAGAAGCCTTTGAAAGCAGAGGAGTAAGAGGAGTAAAGAGGGAACTGAAAGGAGATGTATGGGTAACTGAAAGGGATCTAAACTCATGATGGCAATCCTTGACCTTCCTTTTTTCCTCCCCACCTGACCTAAATTCCCATGTTCTCTCACATTTGGGTTTTTGCTTATGATGTTCTCTGTCTAGAACAGATTAACCCACACTCTTTGTCCACTCATCATTCAGGTATCAGCTTAATTTCACTTTCCCTGAACCTCTTTATCTGTTAGGATAAGCTTCAGCTGCAAGTAATAGAAGCTTATGTAACAGTGATTCAAACACAGTAGAGGTGTATTTCTCACTCATGCAAATGCCTAGAGGTAGACAGTACAGGGTAGGTGTTTGGCCATTTTCCTACAAGAACTTCAGGAATCCAGCCTTCTTCTATCTTATTCCATCTTGAGTAGTCTAAATTCCCAGGTCAATTTATGGTTCAAGATAAAGTGGTTCTGCTCTGGTTCCATTTATCATACTCATGTTCCAGCTAGCAGAAAAGATGAGAGGGAAAAGAAGGACATGTCTCCTCCCTTTAAGGGAACTTCTTAGAAGTTATGTAGTCCATTTCTACATATATTTATTGGCAAAAACTTAGTGGTCATAGCTAGCTGTAAGGAAGTATTGGAAATGTTATCTTTATCCTAAGTAGCCATTTTATCCTAAATGGTCAGATAAAATTTGGAGTTTTGACTATTAATAAAGGAAAGGATATTGGGGCACAACTCCGAGGTGTCTCTGCCAGAACCTCAATCTAAGTGAGGTTCTCAGATTTGTTTCCATACCTTCCTCTGCCCCTCTTCAGTAATCTATCCCGGTTGTCCTTGCTCAGAGTCTATCTCTGCTACTAGACTTTTGAGTAGATGATGGCAGTGATAAGACCAGTTTTGTTCTTCTCTTTGTTTTTGATGCCTAAGCACAGAGTACTACTAAACAGATATTTGTAGAATGAATTAATGAAAAATGCCTTTCATATTGGGTGCCCATACCACTAGGACATACTTATGCTACAGCAGCCACTAGATTGCAGGGTGTGTGCACATGTGTGAATTTTTGTTTTTATTGCTGTATGTCTTTCCAGGGAATGTCCATTCTAATCTTCCTGGAATGATTTTGCATTGTAGTGGGTTTTTTTAAATTGGGGGGTTATATTAATAATACATGCATATCATTTAAACATTAACAATAAAGATATTTTACTATAAAATATGAAACTCTCTGGGGTAGATAAGATTACTGGACTCAATTCTTCACAGCTTCAATATCCTCCTTATCCCTTGACTTTGGGGCTTGGACATGTGACCTGCTTCAGCCATTGAGATGTGAACAGAAATGAAGCAAGCAGCACATTGAAATGTACTTGTGCTGTTGTGCTTTCCCTCTTGTGTCTCTGCCATCATCCTAAGAAGAGCTTCTCTGGGAAATGACTACCTTTCAGTTGGCCCATGACCAGAAGACTTAAACCCAGTCTTTAGCAGAGCTTCCAGTGGAGTCCAGGCTCCATTAGCCAAGTCATAGCCAATTCACAGATATGTGAGTAAGAATTGCTTTAAGTCACTGAGCTTTAGGGTTATTTGTTATGACAGCAATAGCTAACTAGTACAATCTTCTTTCTCTCTGTCTCTTCATTTCTATTTCCTGAAAGTATGTAATTGTGTTTATGTCCATGCAGATCTTCATTATGCTTGGATCATTAATTTCTGTATGTCTAATCACCTCTGTGACTAAACTATGAACTTCTTAAAATCTGGGACTGGGTCTTTTTCACTTTTACCTTTAATTCTTGAAAGTGTTATAGAATGGGAAGACAGGTTTTGACATGTAACATTTCTTCTCAGTAACATAATAGTTATGTGACCCTGACTAAGTTGTGTGACCTTTCTCTGCCTCATTTTTCTTATCTGTAAATTAAGAATATTAAAATCTACCCAATATGGTTGCAGAGAGAATTCTAATCAGTAACTGCAAATCTCCTAGCAGGGTGTCTGATATAGACTATGCATTAAAGAACTGGCATCTTTCACAGTAGGTACAGAATACATGTATGTTGTTGCTTGAGTAGATGCACCTGAGATAGACAAATAAAGAGCTGTTGTGGACAATTAGGTGGTTCAGGGCCCCCTAGAGATGGAAGGCGCTGTCTACCCTGGGAGACCCTCCTGCTCTTGTCACTCTCCTTTGCTTTTAGCTCATCTAACCTCAAGGCCAAGTTTCATAGGAGGGCAAGCAACTTGTCCCTTGGATGTCAGCTGGTGGAGTAGAAAATGCATACTCATCCATCAGTCGGAGCCTTGGGCTGTGGGGGCTGCCTCAGTCCATTGGGCGAACTACTCAGCTGCCATTGCCTGAGCCCCAAACCAACCTATGAGCCATGGTAATACTACAATCCCCATTTTACAGATGAGAAAATTGAGTCATGGAAAGATTTCATGACTTACCAAAAAACACAACATCAATTACCAGGAGAGACAAAAGTGGAGTCTTAACCTAGTACTTTCCTGCTATACTGCACTGCCTCCCAGACTGTCAGGAAAATGATGTAATCCGACCCAGGAATTCTCCTCTGGAAGCTTCCCCCAGCCTGTCTATCTTAAGATAAAAACAACCACAAATTCAGTTTATATCTTTTACTCCCTAGCCTATTCGAGCCAAGGCTGAATGGTGCCAATTTGCCTATGGTGGTTTTTATGATGTGGGTTGGGATCACTGGGGACTGTTCTGAAACCATCAAATTCATTTCAATTAGAAGTGTAACTTAATGTCCAATTTTCAAACCAGATTCCCTAGGTAAAAGAAGGCCATTTTGTTTGCTAAGCTGCATCAACCTGATGAACACTATTTCTGGGTACCAATTATGCTCAGTTGTGTGCCCTGGATGGGGCATTTTCTCCAGGTTAATAGGAGGTACAACTCAATCAAAATAGGGGTGGGAGAGTCAGCATGGAAAATGGAGGGGATGTGTGAAATGTGAACCAGTGTAGATCAATTCCAGAACATTGCCCAGGGATTCCTAAAAAGAACCCAGGGAAAAATAAATACATCTCTTCCTTATTAACACTCCAAGCCCTTAAATGAGTCCTGATGTTAATCCCTAAGAGATGCCTAAATGCCTATTTCAAATTGCTGTCCCACTTGTCTTATAAAACAACTTGTACTTCTTTTTATTCTCTCCATGTTCAAAAATAAAGGAAATTCCTTTTGCAGTGTAGGGCCAAGGAACAACCCAGGCCTGGCTTTGATTACTGAAAGCTGGAGAATTTTGAGTGAAAGCTGCAGCCAGTTGCCAGCCTTGTTATTAGCAATAAGCATCAAGCCATTCTCGGGAGAGCAGGGGCCTTTTGAGAATGTCAGACAGCAGCTTGCACCTCCCCTTTACAGCACCTGCAGTCACTGCTGGAGGTACAAGCCTGTTCAGAACTCCATTACCCCTTGGCTGAATCATCAGCCATAATCAACAGAGAAATTAGCTCTTATATTTATATAATATCTACCTACAAGCAACTCAAATTGCCATGCTTCTGTTTAAGATTCCACAATGGCTCCCCATTGTCCTTCAGAGTAAGTCCAAAAGCCTGGGCTTATTGTTCCAGGTCTTGTGACAACAGACCCCACCTTAGTTATGCAGAAACTTTTTTCTTTTCTTTCTTTTTTTTTAAATGGCTTTCCAGGCTACATATTCTTTTGCATCCTACAAGGGTTATTATGGAAAAATCTCCAAAGCCGGAAGGCTTGGTTCAAACCCCAGCTACAGGGACTGGGACAGGCAAGTTATTCACCCTGCCCAGGACTCAGTTCCTTTCTCCTGTTTAAAACGATGTATGATGCATCCAGAGTAGGTGATCTAACCTAGCATGACCTTTAAGGATCTGATATCTTACATTTTTTTCCTTTCTGTCAATAATCCTTTCCAATTTTTTTCTTCCCTTCTTGCTAGAAAAGCTAAGATGCTCACTTTGCAGCCCATCTTTCAGCTGGCAGTTGCCAAGTGATGCAGTTCTGGCCAATAAGACATGAGGAGGTCTGCTGTTGTTGCAGATGGCTGTGGTACCTCGTCTCACATGACCTCAGCCCACCTCTGATTTCAGCTACAGCTACAATGGACAGTTCTGTGTTGTTTGGATTCACACAATGCAGACTACATTCAACTTCAAGTGTGTACAGTGCATCTTCCTGATCTCTGCTTCGGGGTTTCTTTGACACTATGTAAGCTTACTTGGCCTGTACACAAGCAAAGCCTGGAGGTATGGGATTCATGCTCTTGGGGCTGACCCTTAACCAGTAGGGGAACAGGGCTTGGTTGGTAGATCTTCTACCTTCAGGAGTGCAAATCTAGGAGGAATCATGTACACTTCTCTGGATGTCCAGGTAGAACAGCCACTGTTGCCTAACATAGTAAACTCCTTAGCACACCCTTATATTGTCTTTTTTCCCTTTCCTCTCTCACTATCTGTCCTTCTTTTTCTGCTTTCAGGGATCAATTATCAAATAAACTATGTACACTCATGTCTTTTTTTTTGGGGGGGGGCTCTGTTTTTGGAGCAATCCAAACTAACATAGCTGGAATTGCCTTCCCTCTGTCTTCTATCTTAAGTGCAGATACAGATGTGATGGCTGGAACTAAGCAGCCATTTTAGGACCAGCCTGAGAGAAAGGCTAAGAAAGTAGCAGAAATGTCATCTCTGACATATCTGAGTGACTGAATCAACACCAGCAACTGCCAACTTTTAGATTTCTTGTTATGTGAAACTAACCTCTATTTATTTAAGTTATTGCTACTTAGATATTTTCTTGCTGGCAACTGAACACAATCCTAACAGAGACATTAATTGTAGTATCCTCTAGTGTCTTCGACAACCTTCCATACATGATAAAAGGGACTTGTGAAAATACATTGGAATCACATGATAAACACATTTTACTTAAGCAAATTAAACTGTGTCTTTGTGCATGTGTATGTGTGAGTGAGAGTGAGAACAATGCAAGTGGTGTGGGTGAGTCCACATTGATTACCTGGAGTGGGGGAAAAGTTTCCCTTTGTCATTTTGCTTCTTTTTGCATTGTTCTCTGTCTTCTAATGTGACAGTCTCCTTCTACTCAGTGTGACTTTAATATGAAAAGTGACATATGTTTTTTTCATATAACATGCCCACCCAATGTAAGCCAAGTGCTTTATCTGGTGGATCATGAAAGAAAGATGGTCAGTGAATGGATAGTGAATGATTTTGATCACATATAATCTTACGAACTTAAATGCCTTGAGCTCCATGCAAGGCTATCACCTCACTTTTATCATTTCCTGAGCCCTCTCTTTTTTCATTATACCCCTTACCCCAGGCTGTTTCCTCCATTCCCAACCTTGGCCCCTCTTGTAAGGCTAGATCTACATCATCACGGTCCTGCTGCTCCCACATGGCTCTGGCCATTAAGAATAGGGCACATGAAAAAACCTGTTCAACTGCTGTCTCATCTCGTCCACTAATCTGCCTCAATCACCCCATGAATAACTGCATAATTACTTGGTTCTCCTTCCACAATTTGGTTCAAATTGAGTGGCCTTGTTAATGTTTCCACCAGTCCTGCCCAAGATTGGGCCCTCAAAGCTTCTCATCAGGGCTATAGAAATAGCCTCCTTACTGGTCTCCTTGTCCCCCATCTTGCCATATATCATGCCATTCTATATGCTGCCAATGAGTTATCCATCTATTCATTAATAGGTAACCCCGAGCAAAACATTCCCTGGCCAGATCATTCAGTGGCTTTCTTTCTCCCACAGAATAAAACTCAGATTGCCTCTTTATTTTACTTTATTTTCTGGCTAAAATAAACAAGCCACTATTGTGAGAATATGCCTTAGACTTACAGACCTCTGTATTTGGCTTATGCTGTCCCCCTCTCTCA
>PVJI01031347.1:0-13219 GCA_004026765.1 Micronycteris hirsuta
GCTCATATATTTTTCATCCTAAGGATCAGGACTTGAAGTTGGACTATGGTATGTTAATATGAAAGCTGAGGACTAATTTTATTCAGACATGGTTGAAAGTTGTAGTCTTTGACCAGTAACTCATAGAGCATTATATTCAGTGAGAATTCATTGATACATTCTGAGAGGAAGGTTACAGTGGTAGATATGGGTTTGGGGTTCAAGTTTATGGGTATAATTCTCTGTGTGTAAATTGTCCAAACAATTGTCTCCATCCCTCCTTTCTCAGTGTTTCCATTTCCCTCCCTGCAGCATCCCCGTCACCTCCAGAGAAGCTCATTGCTGGGATCCTAGGGGTCATCTGCCTTGTCCTGATATCCACTGTGGTAACGACAGCTGTTATTCACTGTGAGTAAATTATTGTAAGATTATATGAAACCCTTCACTTTTGTGTTCACCAGTGTCTCCAAACACTTCATAATATTATAGAGTAGAACTCTCATTTTAAAGTGTGCCTTTAGACTAAGTGCAAAATACTTATTTTGCACTGAATTTTTCCAAGGTATAAATATCAGAATTATTTTAGAAAGTAATTTATAAATATATTAATCTGTACATATATATCCCATTATATTCCTGTGTTACAATTAAGGAATACTTTAGAATACCTTATTGGAAAATGCAAATTAATTCTGTATATCGGTTAATCTAAATACTGTAAGAGATGGTGAAGTCTGGTTTCCGAGGCTTTTGAAATATTTTTACCCCAAGTTATCATTGCTTCATTAATTTTTCTTGGTAAACAGCTATATTCCAGATTATTTTGATCTTAAACAGTGTATCACATTTCAAAGTAATAAACACATTGTTATGATTTATTTAGATCCATATTAATTTTTATAGGAAATACTTTCTTTTCTAGCTAATGTAATACCAGAGCAGAAGAATGCTCCCTTGAAAACGGGGATCCAAAAAGGTACATAATTACTTTCTAAGTTCTGATATGAGTACAGTTCATATTTCGTCTGTAACACAGGGTAGTCAAAATAATAGGTTTTATTATTTTTTGGTGAGGGGGTCACAAACTATAGTCCTGGGCAATATATTAATAAATAATAAGTATAGAAGAGTGTTTTTCTTATGCAAAAATATGAAGAAACATTCATTTAAAATTGTCATACCCATCGTTCCCAATTGGGTCAAAGATTAATTTGGTATTCTAAAAAAGTGGTTTTTCGCCATGGCTGGTGTAGCACAGTAGATTGAGCGCGGGCTGGGAACCAAAGGGTCCTGGTTCGATTCCCAGTCAGGGCACATGCCTGGGTGGCGGGCCAGGTCCCCAGTGAGGGCCATGTGAGAGGCAACCATACATTGCTGTTTCTCTCCCTCTCTGTCTCCCTCCCTTCCCCTCTCTTTAAAAATAAATAAAAATAAAATCTTAAAAAAAAAAATAAATAAATAAAAAAGTGGTTTCATTCATTGTAAAAACTGGATATTTTTGTTTGTGTGTTTGCTTAATATGGGCACATAAATTAGGGAATGAGGGGCTGACCCTTTTCTCTGTGTGTGTTTGAGTATATTTTGTTTTCTATGTACCACTCTGTGAGGGTATATACATATAATATGCACCTAATGTGTCTATACCTACGCAGACACTGAAATTAATTTTTATTTTAAAGTTCACCTTGTTCTTGGATAACTATACATACTCTTCCTTCAGCACATCATTGCGGTCGATGCCCACCAGAGTGGTTAATGTATTCCAACAACTGCTATTACATCAGCACTGAAAGAAAACCGTGGAATGAGAGTTTGATGGCCTGTGCTTCTCAGAACTCTAACCTGCTCTATATAGATCACGAAGAAGAAATGGTAAGATTTTTAATGTTTCCAACACTTTATTTAAGATATTATTTTAGTTTATATTTGTAAAATTCAAATTTTCTATACTTTTGTGGTTTATTTATTTTAAAGGCTGTTTACAATTTCATGTAAAATATCAATTCTATGATATTTTATTTATATCTTCTGCCATTAATGCACACTTGATAATTTCCTGTTACTACTTTTCATAAACAGCCATGCATCTATAAGTGCTTTTTTCCTTCTAAACTTTGCAAATTAATTTTACCATATATCATGGAAACTAAAGATAGCACAGTTGTGTGTTACAAACTGAAAAAATCCAGATAATTACAAATGATCATGAAATGATGTTGCCATTCTGCTCCTGTGCACTCCCTCATAATTTCTCCCCCCCCACTCAAACACTATTCTGGTATTTTTTATTATATGTCACGGATTCCCTCCCGCAGAATCCGTATGCTGTGGTTGGCATGTGAATGAATTCACATGAAGTCTATAGGACTAGAAGAGCCGGAGCTCCACGACCCTCCTCTGATCACAGAGAGAGGCCGAGAGTGGCCGGAGAGCAAGGGGGCCTGAGAGCAGGCGGGAGAGCGAGGAGAGCGAGGAGAGCGAGGAGAGCGAGGGCGCAGGAGCGGGCTGGAAGGAGCAGAGAGAGCAGGCCCGGGAGAGCCTCGGCCACTCTCTCCAGAGACGAGAGCGCCCCAACCCCTGCCTTGACAGGCTTTTATTGCTTTTCCTGGGTACATTACATCAGAGTGGTCTTCATTTACTATGCATAGATTTGCTTTAGGTGATAGACAGCTAGGAATATACATCAAAGGAGATGTATGCTAATGGAAAGACAACGGGTTTGGGCTGAACTGGAAAGGATTATATGAAGCCAGATATGCATCAGCATTTGCTCTTTTGATCCAGGGTGAGAGAGTTTTTTAGCAAGAGCAAGGCTTAACTCTAGGAAAGATGCCATCCTGGTTTACCCACAGGAAAGCCCGTTTTCATGCACATGGGACCTGCTTGTCATCTGGTATTCCTCTCGTGTTTTCATGAGAAGGACAGGGCTACATTCCCCCATTTGTGGAATGGTTTTCCTACAATTATACATTATTTTTTCTTAATCTTGAACCTAATGGGAATCATTATGCATTTATGTGTCTCCTTTAACTCCCACATGATATTTTGCACAATTTATGTATATTATTGCATATACCAGTAGTTAGTTTTTATGGTTGTTTTGTATACATGACATTTTAATCTACTCAGAATACAGATTTTTGAATATCTGGCTATTATGAATAATTATTTTATAAAAGTCTTTGTGCGTTTCTTTGCCAAATATTATATTGTACTTAAAATAATTTGTTATATATAAATAAAGCACATATATTATATACTATAAATATTAAAATAATACAAGTAAAATTAATATAGTTATATTACTATAATTGTATATGTGCATAATTATAATTTATTGCCCTCTATGTGTCAGAATGCCATAACAGAATCAGAAATATAAGTATATGACAAATTTATTAGATTATCCCATTTCCTTGTTTATTGTGTAAGTATCCATTTTATCCAATAGTTTCACTTTCCAAAGCTTAGTGCTGCCAAGAATTTTAATGACATAAGTTTACATCATTATATAAAACTATCATTATGACATTAATAGTCATTTTCCTGATTACGTGTACAAAGAACACACCTTTCAGAGCACTATTCACTATGAAATTCTCAGTTGTACCATTTCTCCTGTCTGTTGCCTGTTATTTTCCTACCTAGAAGTTGCTATATTTTGGATATGAGCTCTTTTTTGAACTTGAAAGATGTAAATAGCTTTATTGACTGTTAATTACATTTTCTTCTCACATTGTAAACTTTTAATGACAAGAATTTATTAATGTTATCATAGTCCAATATTTCATTTTGGGTGTCTGTGATTACTTTGGATATATTTCAGAAGTTAGCTAAAGTTCATGAAGATAATCTGTAACATTACTCTTTAGGTTTTGTCTGTTTTCTTCATTGATTAACTTTTATATTTATGTCTATAATAGTTTGAGAATATATATTTTTGTGATGCCGCATGTGTGATGCTGTGTGATAAAAGTTTATATATATATATATATATATATATATATATACATATATATATATATAATTTTATTGTTGTTCAAGCATAGTTGTCTCAATTTTCACCCCACCGCGGCCCCTCACCACACCCATCCCCACCTCCCACCCTCAAAGCTACCCCCTTTGGCTTTGTCCATGTGTCTTTTATACATGTTCCTTGATGGACCTTTCCTGATTTTTCCCCATTATCCCTCTTCCTCTTCCCTCTAGTTACTGTCAGTTTGTTCTTTATTTCAATGTCTCTGGTTATATTTTGCTTGCTTGCTTGTTTCATTGATTAGATTCCACTTATAGGTGAGATCATAAGGTATTTGTCTTTCACCTCCTGGCTTATTTCAGTTAGCATTATGCTCCCCAGTTCCATCCATGCTGTTGAGAAGGGTAGGAGCACCTTCTTTCTTTCTGCTTGGTAGTATTCCATTGAGTAAATGTACCACAGTTGTTTGATCCACTTGTTTACTGGTGAGCATTTAGGTTGCTTCCAGCACTTGGCTATAATAAATTGGCTATAGTAAATTGGGGTGCATAGGTTCTTTCAAACTGGTGTTTCAGGATTCTTAGGGTATAATCCCAGCAGTGGAATTGCTAGGTGAAAAGGAGTTCCATTTTTAGTTTTTTGAGGAAGTTCCATACTGTTTTCCGCAGGGGCTGCACCAGTCTGCGTTCTCACCAACAGTGCACTAGGGTTCCCTTTTCTCTGAAACCTCTCCAGCACCTGTTGTTTGGTGGTTAATGATGGCCATTCGCCTGTGTGATATCTCATTGTGGTTTTAATTTGCATCTATCTGATGGCTAGTGATGCTGAGCATCCTTTCATATGTCTCTGGGCCCTCTGTATATCCTCCTTAGTGAAGTGTCTGTTCAAGTACTTTGCCCATTTTTCAGTTGGGTTGTTTGTCTTCCTGGAGTGGAGTCATGTGAGTTCTTTATATATTTTGGAGATCAAACCCTTGTCCTAGGTATCATTGGCAATTATATTTTCCCATACGGTTCTTTCACCCTGCAGAAGCTTTTTATTTTGATGAGGTCCCATTCGTTTATTCTTTCTTTTATGTCCCTTGCCCTAAGGGATATATCAGTGAAATTATTGCTGTATGGAATATCTGAGATTTTCCTGCCTATGTTCTCCTCTAGGACTTTTATGGTGTAGTGACTTATATTTCAGTCTTTTATGCATATTGACTTTATTTTTATGTATGATGTAAGTTGGTGATTGAGTTTCATTTTTTCTGCCTGTAGCTGTCCAGATCTCCCAACACCATTGGTTGAGGAGGCTATTTTTTACCCCATTTTATGCTTCTGCCCCATTTGTTGACTATTAATTGACTACAGAGACCTGGGTTATTTCTGGGCTCTCTGTTCTGTTCCATTGATCTATAGGTCTGTTCTTATGACAGTTCTACATTGTTAATTAATTGATGCAGCATAATTTATAGCAGATGATAATTTCTTCATAAAGAACTTCATATGCATAGGTCTACATGTATTTTTAACATGAAATTTAAGAAGTTGCTCATTTTTTGTGTCTCAAAAATTATTTTTGGTCTTTTCTGTCTCTCTTTTCAGTCTCAGGCAATACTGTGTTGGTTTTCCTCATAAAGTTCTACAGGTCTGTAAGGTTCCATTAATTTGTTTCTCTTTTTCTCTCTACCCTCAGGAATTAATCGTTTCTATCACTCCATCTTTAATGTCATCAATTTTTTCTTCTGCACCTCAAAATTTATGTAAATGTATTGAACTTTTTAATGCATTTTCAACCCAGAATTTTTACTTGGTTCATTCATATGGTTTTCATTTCTCTAATTGTTTTGTCACTACCATCATATTTTCATATAGTTATTTGAACATAGCTTTAAATATTTTATATATTAATATATATTTATAGTAATTACTATAAAATATTTTTCTAATAAATCCAACATCTTCTTCCAGTGAAAATTAGTTTCTATTGACTGATTCTTTCCCCCGAGTATGTAAGACATTTTTCGTTTTCTTTGCTTGTTCTTACATTTTTTTGTAAGTACATGTTTTCAATAATATAGTATAGTAAATGTGGATTCTACATCTTTCTTAGATTTATTAATTTTTAACTTGAATAAATTATTATGTAGAATAATTTCTTTTGAAGTATGCTTACTCAGTGTTTTAAAACTTCATTACGTATTTTCATTTTATGTTTTTATATTTTAGTGTTCCATCTTTTTTTCTTCTATACCTGTGCACATTTTTTCCATTATCCAAGCACATGTAGAGAGCTAATGTCAATCTTCTATGATGCTCTCATTTTCAGTACGTTTCTGTTATATTTATGGTGGGCACTGTGCTTGACAATATGGAGGGCACTACCTTGTGCTAGAGGAAGGGTGGTTTGCCTCATTTGGAACCTAGTAATTCAACACTTGGAACTGAAAAAGCAGTGGGCAGTTGAGCAACCCCTTCCACTGCTGATCAAGTCTGCCCCTGCGGCTACAACACCATCGATATTTGACTGTTCCCCAATTTGTAAAGATTACAATTCTCACTCACTGACCTGAGATGGGGATCAGAGGAGACAGGGGAACAGTCCCAGGCGAGAAGACTTCAAATTTATTCTATTCCTACTTGAATCTCCAGCAGCTTTTCCAATAACAAATAATTATTATTAGTCTTTGATCAGCTTTCAGAGCTGTGAAATTGGTATTTTTGTTCATTTGTCCTCTTCACTTTTCACACTAATGCATTTTCCTAATGCATCCAATGTGTAACAATTAATTGTACATTAAAAGAATGTAACTTGGAAAGAGTTAACTTGTTTTAGCTTTCTTTTAAAAATTATCTATTTTTAAAAAAAATTTACTTATTTATTTTTAGAGAGATAGTAAGAGAGGGAGAGACACATCAATCAGTTGCCGCTAGCATGCCCCCAGCCGGGGACCCGGCCTACAACCGAGCCATGTATCCTGACTGGGAGTCCAACCGGTGAGCCTTCATTGTGCAGGACATGTCACAATCCACTGAGCCACACCTGTTTTGGAAGAATCATCTTTATTTTGTTAGCAAATATACAGCTTGATTAGTTGCTTAATACTTTATTTCTTCCCATTTCAAGTCTCATAGCTTGCCATATAAAACATTGCCTTTTTACCATCAAACTGCTCCATAAGAATGCAAAATATAAACCATAAACTAAGATAAGCCTCTTTAAAGTATTCAGATTAGTGCATTGAAACAACATTGGTATAGGCCTTAGCTGGGTAGGTCAACTGGTTAGAGCATCATTCCAATACACTAAGGTTGCGGGCTCCATCTCCTGTCAGGGCACATATGAAGCAACCAATGAATTCATAAATAAGCGGGACAACTACTTGAATTCTCTCTCTCTCTCTCTCTCTCTCTCTCTCTCTCTCTCTCACACACACACACACACACAAATGATCAAAATAAAGTAAACAAAATAAAACAAAATTGATTTAAAAAGCAAGTGAGTTCGTCGCCAAACATCTAATTCCTTTTTAAAAGAAGAATGATAAAAAAAAAAGCTACCTATGAATGAAAATGAAGAAAAGCTTAAAAGCTTATACATTTTAAAACTTTATCAAAAATTTTCTCTTTAAATTACCAGGAATAAAAATAGTTACAACAGTGCAAAGCAGAACATAGATAACATAGTCAACAAGAGTCGCATGGGCCCCAGACCCACTGGGGTTATTACCTCTCAAAGTGCTCAATTACGTGTTGTACACCTGAAACTAAACCAATATTGAATGACAACTGTCACCAAAAAACATTTTTTAAAGTTGCTCTTTAAAATGAGTTCTCTGAAAATATAAATTTGGCATTTTTCCTAAGGTAAATTTATGAGGCAGGACCCAAAAAAAGGAATTATCTTCTAGAGGGCAGATCTCTGGTAGTACAAGCTTCCCTGCTGGGTGAGTGTTCTAGGAACCCATCTGTATCAGTGCACCAGCTGGCATTATTCTGAGAGGCTGTGTTTGACCTCAGTTATTTTTTTTGAAGACTCTTTCAACATATTTGCCCATTTCTTGATGGGTGATTTACTAGCACACCTGCCCACACTGTGCTGAGTTTTCAGCAGCTTTTGCCCAGAAAAGGCATAACCCCTATTCCCCATGCTCCTTATTCACTCAATCATGCCCTAAGAGAATTTTTTCATTTCCCTGGATGAATAAAGTCCTCAAAGGGAAATGTTTTGCCCATGTGGAAGAGGTGAAACAAAAAAACAGCAGAAGCACTAAAAGGCATCAAAATCGATGAGTTCAAAAACTGTTTCAAGCAGTGGAAAAAACATCTTCTAGGTGTATTGCATCATATGGAGAGTACTAGGAAGGTGACAGAGTTTAAATATGTAATAATAAGTACACAATTATTTATAAATAAATTCTAGTTTTTTATCCCTCCTTATATTAGTTTCAAAATCATTCTCATTGTTTAATAATATTGGAAATTGCATTCAAAATCACAACATACAAATAGAAACCAGAAGAAAAATTATTATAACATAGTCAATTAATGTGTAAAGGTTAAGAGTTTTGTTCCATCTTTCTATGCTAGCACAGTTGTAGATTTCTATATTTCTTTTTAACTATCCTTTTGATTGTTGTTCAAGTACAGTTGTCTGCACTTTCCCCCCACCACTACCCCTCACCCAATCCATTCCCACCTCCTTCCCCTAGTCCCATCCCCCCTTGATTTTGTCCATATGTCCTTTATAATCATTCCTGAAAACTCTCCCCCCATTACCCCTCCCATTATCCCCTCCAACCTCCCCTCCAGTTACTTTCAATTTGTCCTTAATTTCAATGTCTCTGGTTATATTTCGCTTGCTTGTTTGTTTTATATGGGAAATTATATTTGCCAGTGACATCTTGGAAAGATTTTGATCTCCAAAATATATAAAGAACTCACATGACTCCACTCAAAGAAGACAAACAACCCAATTAAAAAGTGGACAAAAGACCTGAACAGACACTTCTCCAAGGAGGACATACAGAGGGCCCAGAGACATACGAAAAGATGCTCAGTATCACTAGCCATCAGAGAGATGAAAACTGAAATCACAGTGAGATATCACTTCACACCAATGAAAATGGCCATCATAAACAAATCAACAAACAGCAAGTGTTGGAGAGGATGCAGAGAAAAGGGGACCCTAGTACCCTGCTGGTGGGAACGCAGACTGGTGCAACCACTGTGGAAACAGTGTGGAATTTCCTCAGAAAACTAAAAACAGAGCTGTCTTTTGACCCAGCAATTCCACTGCTGGGATTGTATTCTAAGAACCTTGAAACACCAATCCAAAAGAACCTATGCACCCCAATGTTCATGGCAGCACAGTTTACAACAGCCAAGTGCTGGAAGCAACCTACGATTTCTATATTTCTTTAATGGCTTCTGCATCTCACAGCAACACAAAGGATCTTTTCAAGATACTCTGCTGCCCTTGAGAGTTGCTAGTTGGATTGTTGGACATGCACACTTGCATTTTCCTACTTGCTCATGAATTATCATTCCTAAATTTTTAAATAGTCCATTAATATCCATAACACCAGCTTAAACTTGCCTAGTAGAAGTCTTTCTCTCATGATAAGGCTGAGGTCATCCTCTGTAATTCCCTCATCCTTCACCTGCACTTGAGATTGAGTTTGGCTCTCTCAGCACACAAGATTCCTGCCTTTTGAGCTCTCCTCAGGGAAACCACCAGACGCTCTGGGACTGGCTCCCCATTCAGCAACCAACTCTCTTTCTCAGCAGCTGGCCTTTGGACCTTTGGAAAGTTGGTCAGTGATGTGAACTCAGTCACTAAGTAATCCTACTGTATTTTCCTTTGACGCAATTCACTGGGGGTGGTGGACAGTTTCAAACTGTTTAATGGACTTCGCTGTTCCTTTGGCCAGTTGGTTAGGATACTGTTGCTTCTGCCTAAATTCTGGAGAAACTTGAGGTGTTCCAGGTTCACTCAGAGTCGTCTGTATTTCCACAGAACACTGTGTGATCTAATGTCGGATATGCTGGGTCGGCTGGGTGGGGCCGCCTACAATTCCTGGAGTGCAGGAGGTGGTTGACTTGCTTATTCACTTATTTCATCAGATGTTGGTGGGCTGTGCTGGGTACTTAGCCATCACACCAGACTCCTCGGCTTCCTTCTCTTCCTCCTGCGCAGCCAACTTTAATTATTTTTACAAATTCAAATTAGTATACTAATATTTACTTAATTTCTCATAAAATTTGTTTTCTCATAGAATTTTATGCATTTTTTCAATATATTTGTGTGGATTGGAGTCTCCCATAGAAACAGTAAGAATTCTTCCTTGTGGACCAATGACTCAGTTTTCTTTTCCAAAATGTAAGTTTTTGGGAATGCATATATTTTATTCATTCATGCTTTCTCAGTCAGGTATTAATCTAAGAAATAAAAAGCAATATGTGAACAATTATATGAATAAACTGTTTCTGTGGAAAAATTTTAAGAAATATTCAGTATTAGTATATAACTGTTACTCTAAATACATTGTTTATTATTAAAATATTTGCTTATATATTAACAGATTAATGAATTATTATCTTTGTATTTCAGATTTTCAAAAACTTCAGAGTTGGACAAGAATTGTGCATTTGGGGATGTTGAAGCACAAAAGCTCGACTTTGAATCATGTTTAGGGAAAAAATACTATGTTTGTAAGCACCAGGCACTGTGGCTTACCTAAATTTGGTATAATGTTACTCTCACCATCTCTAAAGAACACATTTCTAGCTTCTTCAATAATGCTGCAATTATTTCGTATTACTTTTTTAAGAAATTATTTTGGAACCAGTTTTAGTTTCATGAAAAAATTAAGAAGAAGGTACTGACATTTCCCATGTTCCCTGTGTCCCCTGCATGCAGAGCATCTCCATTGTCAGCATCACTCCCAAGAGTGGGACATTTGCTACTGAGAATGAGTCTGTACTGACACATCGTGGTCACTTAAAGTCCATATTTTATCTGACGCTTCATCCTTGGTACTGGAGAATTATTTTAAACCTATATTCATGTTAATTTTTTAAAATATGTATACAGGTATATATTATACATTTTAAATCTTCTGTTCCTCATTAATAAATGATGTATAAATACATCATTTATTTATTAAAATAAATCATGTATAAATTATTCATTATAATATCAAGAATTTGTTATTTCTAAGTATATAATAACATGAATAATTTCACACACATTTTCAAATTAACTGATTTATCTTGGCCTTGAATGTTGAAAATGAAGACTGAACATCTTATGGTGGCAAGGTATTTGAGTCAGTCGAGTCAGTGGAGAGAAAGCAGGAGAAGTTCAGTTTAAAGATTTATTAACTATTTTTCAGGGATAGCTTGTAGAGATGGGTAGAAGAAAATCACAAAATGTATCATAGGGCTAATCAATGAAGAGTACCAAAAGGAAGAAATCTTTGGGCAATGGGTTTCAGACTTTATGGCAGATGGTGTCACTACAGAAAACTCTATGGCAGGCACGTTCACTGGGCGGCTGTAGGACAGAGCAGTCCCCAGTCTACAGGCTGATGTGGGTGAGGATGCATCTCACACTGTGACCTGCAAGTAGGACGACCTCCCTGACAAAGTGTCAGCAGCAGAGGCTGGAGAAGAGGGAATTATGGCTGTGACTGGTCACAGAAACTCGCTGGAGGGTGGACACCACAAGAACTTCCTGCATGCATGCAAATGCCAACCACAGCGCTGTAGCTAAAGGAGAGACAATGTCATGAAACCAGGAAGAGGAGTCCTTTCTCCCAGTGCCGTTCACGGACAAAACGTCAAGCCAGCTGACTGGGAAAAAGGTTATAGTAAGTGGTGCCATAATCTCAGAAAGGGCAATATGCATAGGTTTGGAGCAGAGAGAACTAAATTCTTAATTGGCACTCAAGGTCACTATGCAACAACCCCAAGGATTCTATAGAAAAGCCATGTGACTATACCCCACTTGCTCAGAGAAGGCAACCAACACTACTATCTTCTGAATCTATTTTGGTGCAGTACTATCAAAGATTAGAGTAATTTTGTGGGGAGACTGGTGGTTTCATTGAGGAATAAACAGTGTCTTTGGTATTTGTTTATATGTCTGTTTTTTCCCTCTCCTGGACTTTGGATATTTTTGAGGGTACCTTGTTTTACTAAATACTCTATCTCTCCCTTTTGACACTCCTAATAACTGTGATTAGAATCATACTTTGCCTGGTAAAATAGAGTGTTAAATAATGAAGAAAAATTAAAGGATAATATATCCATGTGAAACAGTTATTGACAGAATGTGGGATAAATTTTCATAATTTGACAATCATTCTGAGATAATTTTACCATAATTCAATTACAAATGAGAGAAATCCTATACCTGCTTATTATTTGCAAAATAAATTAATAGTTCCTACACAATTATCTCTTTGAATGTAGAGATAGTCTTTAAATTCTCCATATGCATTCTTTATATTCATACATGGAAAATATGTGAGTATTCAAAATTAATTTCATACTACATGTGTATTTTATCTGTATCTACGTGCTGAAGTTGTGTTACAGACAACCCAGTTTCAGAAGTGTGGTTCTGCTGCCTGCCACCATAGACAAACTCCAGAGGCAGAGATTTGGTGGAAGAGGAAGATGTCATTTATTCAAAACCTACACCATTTAGGAAGAACGGTAGGCTTCCGCCTCACAGCCCCTTCCCTACAAAACACCCAGAGAAAAGTAACCCCGCTACTCTGCCACACCAATGCAAGGCTGAGCTGGGAGTTCGTTCGTCCACTTAAAAATATCATCCTTGGGAAAATCGCAGGAGGCTGCTGCTGTTGCTAAGGTAAGTCAGGCAGCTTAGCTTGTTTCAGCTTCAGGCTTCTCCCAGGACTTCGTGTGTGCATGGCTGGGGCTGCAGTGCTGCAGCCAGCCGCTTCCTGTGCAGGTGGCTCAGCACCTGCTGCCTGGCCACACAGCTTCCAGAACCAGCAAGTCTGTACTGCAAATGCTCTGGCCGTCAGGGTGAGCAAGGTAAAGAAGGGAGTGTGTGTATCTTCCTTTCCCTCTGTTTAAATCCCCCCGTGCAAAATTCTATACACTCTGGGAGGGTTCTGTTCCCCAGCCAAACCAGGCTGGTGAACAAAAATTTACTTTTCTCATGGTTGAATATTAATTCAATGTGTATGTATAACATTTTAAAAATCCATTCATCCATTGAAAACACTTAGGTTGCATGCATATA
>PVJI01031348.1:0-13218 GCA_004026765.1 Micronycteris hirsuta
AGCAACATCTTCAATGATATGTCCCCTAGAGCTAGGGGCATAAAGGAAAGAATAAACAAATGGGACCTTATCAAAATAAAGAGCTTCTGTGGGGCTAAAGAAAATAGTATTAAAATAAAAAGAGAACCAACCGTATGGGAAAACATATTTGCCAATGATACCTCAGACAAGGGTCTGATCTCCAAAATATATAAAGAACCCATACGACTCCAGGAAGACAAAAAACCCATTTAAAAAATGGGCAAAAGACATGAACAGACACTTCTCGAAAAAAGACATAAAGAGGGCCCAGAATCATATGAAAAGATGTTCAACATCATTAGCCATCAGAGAGATGCAAATTAAAACCACAATGAGATACCACCTCACACCAGTCAGAATGGCCATCATCAACAAAGCAACAGATAACTGTTCGAGGGTATGTGGAGAAAAGGGAACCCTACTGCACTGTTGGTGGGAATGCAGACTGGTGCAGCCACTGTGGAAAACAGTATGGAACTTCCTCAGAAAAATGAGAATGGAACTGCCTTTCGACCCAGCAATTCCATTACTGGGATTATACCCTAAGAATCCTGAGAAACCAATTCAAAAGAACCTTTGCACTCCTATGTTCATAGCAGCACAATTCACAATAGCTAAGTGCTGCAAACAACCTAGGTGCCCATCTACAAATGAATGGATCAAGAAACTATGGTACATTTACACAATGGAATTCTACGCAGCAGAAAGGAAGAAGGAGCTTATACCCTTTGCAACAGCATGGATGGAACTGGAGAGCGTTATGCTAAGTGAAGTAAGCCAGGCAGTGAGGGACAAATACCATATGATCTCACCTTTAACTGGATCATAATCAACAAAAATGGAAAGCAAGCAACACATAACCAGAGACATTGAAATTAAGAACAGTCTAACAATAGACAGGGGAGGCGCGAGGGGACAAAGGGGAGAAGGGTTTTCAGGAATCACTGTAGAGTACACATGGACAGAAGTAAGGGGGAGGAGGGAGGCTGGGGGGGACGTGGGGCTGGAGGGGAAGGGAGGAGTGGAGGGGAGAGGATGCAAATAACTGTAATTGAACAAAAAATAAAAGAAAATAAAAAAATAAAATAACTTAAAAAAAAAGAAAAAAAGCAAGGAGTTGAGGACAGCTTTCTCCCAGACAGAAAGGCTGGCAGTGGCCATTTTCCCTTTTCTGAACCCTTCCACAGAGAGCCACAGAACCAGCAAGTGGGTGCCATATCTGACACTCCATCAACCTGGCTAACACTGTTTTTCCTGCCCTGGAGATACCTAGAGATTCTTTCCCACCCGACTTAGGGGCCTACCCAAGCTGCTTTTCCATATAAATCGCTGCTTTTGGCTCATGCTGCACAACTTCCTCAATCATCTCAAACCAGCAAATGCCTGACTCAGTAAGGCCTCAGCCCCCATAGTTCTTGCTATGTGATGCCAAGCCCAGCACAAGCAGCAGCCATCTCAGATTGCTTTATGACTCAGGCAGAGTGACCTTGGGCAAAACACAGGTGGGGGCTGACCTTGGCCTGCACCACCCCAAAACCCCAGAGCCTGCACACCCAGTGGACAACTACAGACCACATTGGAGCATTACTACCCTGCCCTTCACATAGCTGATCCTCCAAGGATGCGGGGATTTGTGGTCAGTGGTCACAGCCAGTTCTTAGAGCTGACTGGCCTGGGAAAATCCCTCCCATTGATCTGCCAACAGCAACTAAGGCTCAACTACAAGAGGAAGGTGCACTCAGTCCACATGAAGGGCCCACCTCGAGTACCCAGGTTGGGAGATAAGGGAGCCTGTTCCACTGGACCCTACAGGACACCTGCTATATTAAGCCACTCTACCAAAACAGGGAGTCATAGCACCTCTACCTAATGCATAGAAACAAACACAGGGAGGCTGCCAAAATGAAGAGACAAAGAAACATGGCCCATATGAAAGAACAGGTCAAAACTCCAGAAAAAGAACTGAAGAAAACGGACATAAGCAATCTGTCAGATGCAGGGTTCAAAACTCTGGTTATAAGCATGCTCAAGGAACTTAATGAGGACCTCAACAGCAACAAAACAAAACAAAACAGAAAAGTCCACAAGATTCATTTAGAAACAATGGATACACTAATTGAAATCAAATTTTTGCAGGCTACAAGGGATTGGCAAGAGATATTCAAAGTAATAAAAAGCAGGGACCTACAGCCAAGATTGTTCTACCTAACAAATCTATCATTTAGAATCAAAGGGCAGATACAGAGCTTCCCAGACAAGAAAAAACTAAAGGAGTTCATCATCACCAATACATTATTATATGAAATGTTAAAGGGATTTATTTAAGAAAAAGATTTAAAAAATGAACAATAAAATGGCAATAAATACATATCTATCAACGGTTGAATCTAAAAAACCAACTAAGCATACAAGAAGCACAGAAACAGAATCATGGATACAGAGCGTTTTGATGGTTGCCAGGTGGGAGTGGGTGTGGGGCAGTGGGTGAATAAGCTAGGGAATTAAGAAGCACAAATAGCAGTCACCGTATAGCCATGGGGATGTAAAGTACAGTATAGGAAATGGAGTAGCTAAAGAACTTGCATGCATGACCCATGGACAAGAACAATTGTCGGGGGATAGCCTGAGGGAGTTGCGGATGCTGGATGAAGTGGGACAATGGGCAAAAAATTGGCACAACTGTAATAGTGTAATCAATGAAATATAATTTAAAAAAAAGACAGAAAATTCCCTCTGGATCCCTGGCCTGTGTGGCTCAGTGGAAATGAAAGGTTGCCCCTTTGATTCCCGGTCAGTGCCCATACCTGTGTTGCAGGCCAGGTCCCTGGATGGGGGTGGGCAAGAGGCAACCTATGAATGTTTCTCTTGCACATCGATTTTTCTCTTCCCCTCGTTCTCTCTCCCTTCCTGTCTCTAAAAATTAATAAAATCTTGAAAACAACAACAACAATGAAAAAAAAAACCAAGACCTTGAGGAGACATTTGCACATTTATATTCATTGCAGTGCAGTCACAACAGTTAAGATGTGGAAGCAACTTAAATGTCCATCAGGGGTAAATGGATAAAGAAAAATGTGATATATACATAGAATGAAATATTATTCAGTCTTACAAAAAAGGAAATCTGGGCATTTGTTACAACATGAATGACTCTTGAGGACATGCTAAGTAAAATAAGCCATCATAAAAAGACAAACACTGTATGATTCCACTTTTATGACTTACCTAAATTAGTAAAACTTGTTGTGGAGATTTTGTCAGGCAAAATCCGTGGGTGACCGTAACCCGATGCGTAAAAGAATCTCACACTGAGACAGGCAGGAAGAAAAGAGTCTGGAGCCACGGGACCATTTCCTTCATCTCAGGAAAAGGGCCCCGTGCGTAGCTCAGCCGGGCTTTTTATTAGAAGCTTTAGGACACATTTACATTGGATTGATTATTTATGGGCTTATGCAGAACAGGGCTTTTCAATTGGGTCATGAGGATATATGGGAAGGGAATAGACAAGGGGTAGGTTTACTCAGTTACAGAGTATTAGGATGTAAATTCAGGTCTGGTGGCAGACAGCACCAGGGTATACATTAAACAGGAGACAAGTAAATTGAGGGTAAGCTAACTAGGGCTGTTAACTTTTAGGACTATAGGACATTGAGGCAGTGATTCATTAACTTAAGCTTCCTGGCTTTGGGAGGAAGAGAGACTCAGCAAGTTAGAGAATTTTTTAAGATACACTTTTGCCAAATTCCCATTACAGAATTCCTTTTCCACTGACATGATCCACACGGGAATAATTTTTTCCTCACGCGGAGCTGAGCTCAAAACGCGTAAATTCCGGAACTGCGTGTTTTCATGTGTGTGGAAAGAATTCCCACAAAAACTCACAGAAACAAAGCAATAGTAGTCAGGGGCTGGGGGAAAGGGAAATGGAGAGTTGTTCAGTGGGTGTTGAGTTTCAGTCTCATGAGATGGAAAAGTTCTAGAGCTCTGTTGTACAACCATGTGCATATAGATAGTGATTGTGTATTGTACAGTTTTATCTCCCCAGGCAAAGAAAAACAAAAGAAAAAATGAACAAATGGGACTGCATCAAACTAAAACGTTTTTGCACAGCAAAGGAAACCATCAACAAAATAAAAGACAGCCTACAGAATGGGAGAATATATTCACTCATAAATCTGATAAGGGGCTAATATCCAAAATGTATAAAGTACTTACAAAACTCAACACCAAAAAACAAACAACCCAATTAAAAAATGGCAAAGGAGGGAAGGGGTGATAGGGGAAAAGTGTAAAGGCTTTGCAGGAACAATTATAAAGGACACATGGACAATAACAAGGGGGGTGTGGAAACAGGGGAGGGAGGGAAGTGGGGAGGGCTGGGGTAGTGGAGAAGGGTGGGGAGAAAAGACAGAAAATTGTACTTGAACAACAATAAAAATGTTAAAAAATAAATGAATATAAAAATAAATAAATAAAATCGTAAAAAAAAAAACTCAGCAAAGGACCTGAGTAGGCCCTTCTCCAAGGAAGACATATAAATGGCCCAAGAAATATGAAAAAATGGTCAATATCACTAATCATCAGAGAAATGCAAATTAAAACCACAAGGAGATACCATTTCATACCTGTCAGAATGGTTATCATCAATAAATCAACAAACAATCAAATTAACAAACAAGTGCTGGCAAGGATGTGGAGAAGGGAACAATTTTGCACTGTTGGTGGGAATGCAGACTGGTGCAGCTATGGTGGAAAACAATATGGAGATACCTCAAAAAATTAAAAATGGATCTGCCTTTTGACCCAGCAATCCCACTTTTGGGAATATATCCTAAGGGACTCAAAACATCAATTTGAGATGACTTAAGCACCCCTATGTTCATTGCAGTGTTATTTACAATTGCCAAGATAGAAACACAGCTCAAGTGTCCATCAATAGATGAGTGGATAAAACAACTATGGGGCATTTACACAAGGGAATACTACTCGGCTTTAAAAAAGAAAAAATGTTACCCTTTGTGACAGTATGGATGTACCTAGAGAACAGTATACTAAGTGAAGTAAGCCAGTCAGAGAAAGACAATTACCATATGATTTCACTCATTTTCGAATCTAATGAACAAACTGAACTAACAAGGAAAGTGGAGACAGACTCATAGATGGAGAGCAGGATGACAGCTATTGGGGTGGGAAGTTACCTCTATCAAACAAATGCAAAAGTTGTTTTTATAGACATCTTCAACAACCTGGGTGCCAGGGACTTACACAGGGGATGAAATACCACCTCAATAACAAACATGCCTGTGTAGAGGCACACACTCAGACAATAAGAAAATGCAAGTCACACAAGTATGCTGCCTATTCTTAAAAAATTATGCAGATACAAGAAACGAATCCAGAGATAAAAGAAAAATATCGAATAAATCCTAAAGATAAATATATTTAAAGTGATTAAAGGCATTAAAGGGATAGAAGTTGCATAGGGAAAAATGAAGAAAATGTTTGCAATAGACAAATAAAACACCAAGAAATAAAAATAGAAAGGGTCACTGAATTTAAAAACTAAACTGATTCAGAATTTACATAAAAATATTAAGAGACATAGAAGTGTGAATGACATATCTAACAAGCATTCCAAGACTTGAGGATAGAAAATGCAAGTATATAAAAAACAAACATACAAAGACTCTGGAAAGTGGAGAAGAAAGCAAATCAACTGGGGACTTCTGGCAGCAAGGAATGATACACTGGTGAATTCCCAGATATAGATCTCTCCATCCCATGAATACCAGTGAGAGCAGGCAAAAAAAAAAAAAAAAAAAAGTCAACAAACTTGCTTTCTCTTGCCAAAGGACGAGAAAAGGGGCACTTAATAAGACAAACTTTTAGACAATAATGATTCTATTACTCTCAGACACAAACAAAACAAAACCGAAAATGCAGTACTGTGGCCTGTACTTTACCCGTGACAGCAAAAGCCAAATGGGGAACATCCAATTTCACAAAGCTGTAACAAAGCTCTCTAATACCCTGGATTGGGTGCTTCGGAGAAACCCAAATTGAAGGTGGAGACTTTCATCTCGGCTCTTTGGTAACAAATCCCACTGCCATTGTGTCAGTGAATAGCACAGAGGAACCTGAGCAGTCTCCACCCACAATTCATGAGCTACTGTGCTCCCTTCCCGCTGAAGCTGTGCCAGAGGAGGCCCACTGGAGAGTCAGGGCTTTTTCCCTTATGTAAAGGTAATGGCGTCACCACCACAATGGTGTCAAGAAGGCCCTGTGGGGAGCTGGGAGTGGACTCCTACCGGCGGAAGTGAGTGCATCCCCATCCCACATGCGCTCATCAATGGAAGCCAAGTTGGGAAACTTCACTTCTATGTCTCCGACAATAATGAGGCAGCACCATTTCTTCCTCTGCCAGAGCAGTGTCAGAAAAAAGAGAAAACAAAAATCTGAAGCCTTCAAGAAAATCCAGAGTCTCATAATATAATAAGATAATGTCCTGTTTTCAATAGAAAATCACTCATCGCATTAAGAACCAGGATGTTCTCACGCAGAATGAGAAAAGGTAATCAGTAGATGCCAAGGTTGAGATGATACAGATGTTAGAATTACCTGAAAGGAAAAAATTGGCAACTGTATAAATGTATAGTCAGCAAAAAATACCTTCAGGAATAAAGAAAAAATCAAGACATTCCAGATGAAAGAAAAACTAAGAGAATGTTGCCATACAGACATACTTTAAAGGAATCGTTAAAAGAGTCTCTAAACAAAAAGGAAATGATGAAGAAAGAAACTTGGAACATGAGGAAGGAAGGACATGGCAGGCAAAAATGTGGGTAAATGCCACAGGCTTTTCTTCTGCTCCTGAGTTTTCTAAATTATATTTGCTGGTTTAAAAAAAAGTATAACCCTCCAATGTGGTTTTAAATGTATGTAGAAGAAATATTTGACAAGTAAACTATAGAAGGGGACAAAAAAGGGACATAAAGGGAAGAAAGATTTCTTCACTTCAGTACTCTTCCGGGGAGAACACTTGGTAAAGTATAGGACTGTCCAACCACTGTGCCATACACCTCAAACTAAATCAAAATAATATTGGATGTAAACTGTAATTGAAAAAATTAAAAAGAATATTTATCTTTGTTCTGAATTTTCCAGTCTCTTCTCATGTCTACATATTCCTGTTCTAACATCACATTGCTTTTTAAAGTGTTTCTTTGATACATTTTTTTTTGTATAAGAAAGTATCCTCTATTTTCTGTTCTTCAAAAATTTCTTGGCTGTTTAGTGTTTTAGAACTTTCAGAAGGATGTTCAAATCATTTTCTCAAGTTTCAAAAATTCTGTTGGGATTTTGATCTGAATTACAATAAACTTACATCTGAATTTTGGAAAACTTGGCATGTTTATAGTGTTTAGTCTTTCTATCCAGGAACATGTTATTCTTCTACATTTACATAAATCTTGTATCTTTCCAGTAAAGTTTTGTAACTTTCTTCAGCCAGATTTTTATTGTTTGTTTCTGGATATTTTGCATATTACGTGGCCATTGGAAATGGTCTTGTTTTCCTACCATATTGTCTAAGTAGTCACTATCAGTGTACATATAACAAAGCTCTTTAGTCTGATCATTTACTGCATATCCAGGCACTTCACTAAACTTTATCATTAGTTCTAAGTTTTTTTTTATGTAGAATCTTTTAGATTTTCTCAACAGATACTTATTGCATTCACTGGAATTTCCATACCCGTATTAAATAATGTGTGGTGAAGTATGCTTGTCTTGCTCCTGCTTTTGTTTATAATGTCTCTAGTGTGTCACCATTACAGTGGGTTATTGTGTTCATCTGAATATCATGATATTAAGGACCTATTTTTCATGACTAGGGTTTTAAAAAGTTAATGCTTCATTTTGTTAATCCAGGAATGGGTGTTGAAATTTAGCAAATGTCTTTTTTGTAATTTAGTTTCTTTCTGATCGATGGATATGATATACTAAAAGATTTCTTAATGTTGTCATTCTGACATTCTGGAATACATTATATTTGGTGATATTTTCTTTTTAATATTGTTCATATCTTATTTGCTTAGTGTTTTTTTATGTTAGACTTTTTTATTTTAAGTAAATAATTTTTTAAATTCTCTGTGCTATATTTGGCAAGATGTGTCAGGGTTATGTCAGCTTCAAAAATTAGTTTTGAGTTCTCCCTCTTTCTCCATGATCTGATTTTTTAAATTAATGGCTAATTGCATATTCCATGAAAATCTGAAAAAAAAAACTCATAAATAATCAGTCTGGGATTTAAATATAGCTTCCAAATAGACTATAAGCTACAAGGAAGGTTTTTGTCTGTTTTGTTCACTACTGAATCCCTACTTTCTAGAACAGTGTTTGGCACAGGGTAGGTCTTCAGTAAAATTTCGTTGACTACATGTAAAGTAATGAATAGTCTCCCTACACTTTTTGTGGCATTGTTTGGAAGGTTTTTTTTTTTCCTGATTTGTGCCACGTTTTGCTCTATAAATCTCTTCTAGTGCATCACACACACTGGAAAAAAACCTGGTTTGTTTTGCAGAATTCAAGTATAGATGTTGCTAGGAAAACCATGTATTGTACTTAAATTTCCTAATGACATTAATAACGGATATCAAAATTCCCCAATACTTTCTATTTTACAAGTTATAAAAAGGCTGCAAATTATATTTTAAGAAAATTTTCCAGTTGACATTTCAGAGGTTCAGAGATACACTTAATGAGTTGTTAAAGTCTCAATCTGAGATGAACATGCAGCTCATACTCTCAGTGAAAGAGCTAAAAGCAATTTCTCTTCCAAGTCCCTTAATTCTTTCCAGAACATATTACAGATCCAAAGGTCAGTTAAACAAGCTCTAAATTTCACTTAAAGTAAAACAATGTCATTGAAAATAAAATACCAGTTTTCAGCATCATCACTCAGATTATACTTGTTTTATTTCACCTGTATTACAACATCAGGGGTGATATGGGGGTAGAGGAGCAAAAAAATATCTCAGATTAGGGTTCATCATTACATATATAGTCTGTGTCGCTTCTCTTTTAAAACAAAGGAAAGATAGTCTAGTAATTTTAACTATGGTAAATTTTTAAAAAGCATGATCTCAGCAAAATACTATGGTAGTTTATATGCAGTGATTTGTGGATTATGGTGTCATAGATCAACAGTCTGTGGTACATTTCACAAATGCAACAGGCCACTTAATTATTTGACCCCAGACAACATGTTGCAATTCCACATTACAGGAAGCTGTAATTGAAAAGTACAGAGAAACCTCCTCCCCAAAAAAAACCCCCAAAAAACCCCATTAAACCTACAATGCCCTCTGTTAATGAAATGTGTGACTGGAGAGTGCATGATCATAAAGAAAAAAATCAACATATGTTTTTAGTTCATTTTTATTTCAGTTTAAACTGGGTTCTTTAAAATATGTCCTAATTTAATTTCATAAAATAAATGTTTTATGCTCTTATGTTTTTATAGCAGTCAAAATCAAATTATGTAAGGTAAAAGGAAAAAGATCAAAATATAAATGGTTAATGCAGAAGTTCCAGTTTCATGGCCTTGAATAGGTGTGATCTAGTCTGGCCTTGTTCTGGGAGAACAACAATAGAAAGGGCAGAGCATCTTTAGACAATTTCAATTAAGGCAAGGTGAAATAGGTAGATGGGTGCTATTCTGAACAAGTCAGATGGCTGCCCTGACTCCTGCAATTTTCTCTAATCTTCAAATATCGGCCAAGTCCTCATAAATTATGGAGTAAACTTTTGAGTTTTGTGTGCAAGCCTATGTTGACATACTGAGACAAAAATCTAAATCTCCTTCTCTAGAAGGTGTTACACAGGTTGATAGAAATCCTTTGATAACTCTTCCTCCTCTTCTTCCTAGTAGCATAACCATACATTTCTTTTGGGTATATTGGTTCCCTCAGTAAGTACTATATTTCCTAGCATCCCCTGCAAGTAGATTTGACCATGTAGCTGCATTCTGACCAGTAAAAGAAGTGGTAGTATCATATGTAACTTTTCGGAAATGTCCTTAAAAGAGAGGAGGTACATTCTTCTTCACCGTTTCCACCAGCCTGGAAACTAAGGGCAGTTTAGGCAACCATCTTGGACCATGACGTGGAAGATATATGTTGAAGGTGACAGAGCAACAGAGTGTAAAAAACGTGGGTTTCCAGTACCTTTATGAATCTCACCTACCCAGTCTACTTGTTTCTTTTTTTTTTAAGATTTTATTTATTTTATTTTTAGACAGAAGGGAAGGGAGGGAGAAAGAGAGGGAGAGAAACATCAATGTGTGGTTGCCTCTCATGTGGCCCTCACTGGGGACCTGGCCTGCAACCCAGGCATGTGCCCTGACTGGGAATCGAACCGGCGACCCTTTGGTTCACAGCTGGTGCGCTCAATCCACTAAGCTACACCAGCCAGGGCCGGTGTAGACCTGATTGAAACACAAGAAATATTATGGTATCATATCTCATGTAGAGTATGAGTGGGTGTTGCTCTACTGACCAAACTTCCTACCTATTTCATGTACCTATAAAACTGTAAAGTACAAAAGAGGAAAATGATACCATCAAATATTATAATGTTATACTTTATAGCAACTATCTATACAACCTTTACAACATTATTCATATACACTTGCACTGGATTTTTATTGAGTGTGTTAAAGATATGTTGTATAAGCATTAGGGTACATTTTATAATTATAAAATGAAAAATATGACTTAGATGATCATATGGGAGATCTTTCCCATTGTAATATCAATTACCATTTACCTTATTTCTGTGGTTATGTTTAATCATTTGTGAAGGAGTTTCCTTGTTGATTGAGGTTGAACATAGGGCTTCTTTTTATGCACAAAGATTATTTTGAGGATACTAAGGTTTTCACTCTACATTCATATTTTTCCCTTCAAAATCAAATGGACATGGGTCCACCGCTTTCAGACACCAGAAGCTACTACACTTTGAGCTTGAGATGTGTCACATTGTCACAGCTGTGTCTAAACATGATAGCATACCCAAGAGAAATTAGAGAATCTTTACAGTGCAACTAAAAGGGCAAATACTTAATCCACAGAAACAAAACTTTAACGTCCTTTGATACAACCTCCATCAGTTTCACAACTAGAGAGATGACAAGTTAACTGTCTATGTGCCTGATGGCAGACACACTGAAACACTTAATGTATATGTAAAGTGCTACCAGGATGTCTCAATTTATGTAGCTTTTCAACCAAGAAAAGGAATTTAACACCATAGAATATGTAAATTGCAGTTCTTCTCTTTGAGGACGAACATATGGAGTTTGCATGATGAGAGGAGACAGAATCAGGAAACCAGATTCCTAGTTGACTAATTCAGAGATCTTAAGCAAAGCTATTAAATTACTCCAGCTTCCTCCACTATCAAAGGGTAATTACACCTGTTCCATACACTACACAGTATTGTTGGGAGAATTAAATAAAAACATGTAAATGTAGATGCTTTGAAAAGAGTAGAAATGATAAACAAATGAGAGGACATTGAATTGCTATGCCGGTAACTAGAGATAAGAAACCATTTTCATAAATAAACTTACCGTGTCAGAAAATACATTTATTTGACTCCCATCACCATAAAAAGCACATCAGCGATCCAACTATAATGTAAAATCTCATGTGTTCAAACATTCACCATGTGGCCCACAAATATTTCATAACGATAAGCAAATAACTGAAGAATCTGGTATTCTCAAACTCAATATTGTTACATTGTAAGTACTGGGGAAAAACACTGGAGAACTGATAAAATTTATACCTGATGTCCTCATTATACCTTCGTTTTGACTCTATCCACTCCCTACCGTCACACACTCCATTAAACTCATTTTCTTATTTTATCAACTGCTACCAGCAAAACCCCATCAGATAACCAATCTAGATATTTAAAAACATTATTAGAAAAATTGATGTTATGTATATCATATTATAAATTGAGGTCTCAGGAAGGAGAAGTATTTTAAGCCTTATGTCTAAAGTGTGGAATAAACAAAAGCTTTCACAAACTCAACCCCTGGGAATTTCAGTCTTTTCCTGTGTAAGAATAAGGGCACAAGGGACCTGCCCAAAGGCTCCAAAAGCACATTCTGTAAGCATATGAGTCTGATTCTGATGGGAAATGCAGTTGAATATATTGTTTACCCATCATCCCCCAACAAAATGGCAGTCCTCTGTAGTTTCTGTCTGGACAGTGTAGTTTTACAAAGTAAGGACAGCCTACGGAAGTGCAGAGTTTAGTTTGTCAAGAGCAATTAGCTACGAAGCAACGGTTCTGCTTGTTTTCCGTCTTTCTTTCTTCTGCACAATTTTAGTGCTCATTCTCTTTCTTTGACACACATCCATAACCTCTCATCTCTCAACCATCCTTCTAAGCCACACTAACTTGATGTGTTCTTTCCTAGTGTCCTTAATCTTTCCCCTTGCTCTGATAGTTGCTATATAGTGGTAGTTACCCGTTACTGAAATTGCAGGTGTGTACAGGATCTCTATCAATGCCAATGACCTGCCAGTGTCTAATGCATACCATCATGGTCCATAATATCAGACTTATCTCCTCTGAGATAATTTGAAAATTAATAACTTTTAAAAACAATAATCTTTCACATTTCATAAGATTCAAAAAGTCAATATTTCACATCTCACAAAATTTCTTATAGTCATAGTACTTAAGCAGTAATAAGAAGGATGAGTTCTGGAGCTTACAGGGAGAAAGATGGCGGCAGAGAAGGGAGAAGCGTGATCGCTATTCTCCGGCCCACTGGCGGGATATCAGGCCGATTTTCTGAGGAGCAGAGCGATCACTCAGTTGTATTCCAGAGTAGAGAAGATTAGAAACCAGGACTGCGCATAAAACTGAAAGATCAACCGGTAGGGAGACTGCTTCGGAGGGAAGGGGTCACTGGGGCTTCACGGGGAGCCGGGAGGTCTGCGGATCCAGTAGCAGCAGCTTCCCGGTTTGCTCCAGGTTCCGAGGGAGGGAGCTGGATTGGGGTGTGTGAGTTGCCAAGGCAGACGCGCGCGTCTGTTGGAAGAGCCTTGGTCCCCAGCAGTCCGGAGGTCGGTGCTTACCTGGGGACTGATTTGCAGAGGCTGGTGTTCCCAGCAG
>PVJI01031349.1:0-13217 GCA_004026765.1 Micronycteris hirsuta
GGTTAGAACAGTATAGGAAGTACAGGAGCAGAAGGACTTATGTGTATGACCTATGGACAAAACTAAAGGGAGGGGAAAGGGGGGTAAGGGGGAGGGGGGAAAGAAGGGGGGAAATGGGGCAACTGTAACAGCATAATCAATAAAATATAGTTAAAAAAACCAGATTCTAAAAAAAATAAAATAAAATAAAATAAAAATAAAAGTAACTTGCCCAAGCTCATGAAATTTATTAGTTACTAACGTTAAACGTCTTGTGGCCCAGCCCAAAGCTCTTCTAATTGTCTACAGAAGACTTTGATTAAACCTTTTAAAGATTATGTAGTAACTCATTCAACTGTTTACCAGAAAATCTTAATTATCAAAAAATCATTCTTTCCTTCCATCTTTTCTTAGTTCTTTGTTAAACTCTTCACTTTGGCTCTTCTTTCAATAAAAAGGAAAGATAAACTACACTCTCATCAACCTGTGCTTTGTATATTTAAAGCACTATTAAGTTAACCCTTAGGTCATTTCATTCTCAGACAAAAGTGAAAACAGTTTGTTTTAAATGAGGTTTGTTATCCTGGGCAGTGACTCTCCTTTGGACTATTACCTGGGTTTAGGGATCCTTCCTATATTAGAGCTCATAGAATGGATACAGCATTATAGTATAGACCTGCCCAGTTTGAGGATAAAGGAAGAACTACTTTTATCTGTATATTTTCATACATCTCTATACAGTTTGTAATTACATTTATATTAAAGAAAAAGATAGATAAAATGACTTTTAATTACTGATTCATGATAGTGCCATTCATTTCAAATCTTGACATAGTGTTACTAGTGTTAATAATAAGTTCAATGAGATCCCACAATCTCTGCCCTTTCACTAGACGTTAATACCTCATGTGCCCTGTACCTTAAAGGGCTTCCTTTGCCAAAGATTGGGCTTAAACTCATTCTCTTTGCTATCCTTATGCTCTGCTTAAATATATTTTACTAACAATGCAAAGCCACAGCATGTAGGCCATGAATCTAACCCAGAGCAAAGTGAATTAAATTTCAAGAAAGTTAAATCTAAAGTTCCTTCTTGGCTAATTCTCACTTAATTTCTAATATCCATCTTATATAATCTCTTTCAGCTCTTTAGTATTTATTATCCTTATTTTTAATCTACAAAGCCTCTAATTTCCATGTAATAACACACGCTTATCTTCTTAGAGACATTTCCGTATAAGTTTACTTAACAATATTTAAAGGTGCATGATGCCTATACTTAAAAAGGATAAGCGTGAATATCTACTTACAAGCTGTAATATGGGGGAACACAATAAACATTAAAATAATTCTGTTTATAGTCTGGCCATAAGAACCTTCTCTTCTGATAACTTTTTTTTCAACCTTTCCCTCTTGCCTAAGAATGTTTGTCCCTTCTCCTCTAATTATCCAAATACTTTCTGTTCTTAAAGGTTTAGTTTAAAATCTCACCTATGATGACTTGCTGACAAAAGCATGGCTCCCATACTTTTATAATTTAAATGATTTTCCGCCTGCTTTTCTTTCTTACAACACCTGTACTTTTGCTTCATTGGACTAATACAATTTGTAAGTAATACTTGTTTGTTTACTTGTAATTATATGTCTCCCTCTTTCTAGTATGTCTTTCCCCATTCCCCCTATAGTGTATCCCCAGGATCTCACACAATACTTGGTATTTGTTAAAGGAGTGAGTAAAAGCAACCTCATCATCATAACAACCCTGTTGGTAAGCATTATTATCCCTATTTTAACAATGAGGAAGCTGAGTTTCACAAAGGTTGAGTAATTTACTCATCATTATGCAGTCTAAGCTGGATTTCTCTGAGAAGGCTTTCTGACTTACTAGCTGTAAGGCTTTGCGCCAGTTTCTTATCCTTTCTATTATTCCATTCCTTACTGTAAAATTTTAAATGTGATAATTTAATTCCCACAACAACACCATAAGGCAGATAACTTTAAGTTATAGATTTAGATTTAAATTACAAAAGTATGAGAACAATGCTTTGGTCAGCAAGTCATCATAGGAGAGATATTTTAAGCCAAACTTTTAAGAACTGGGAAGATTTGGATAGTTAGGGGAAAAGAAGCAACCATTGCTAAGCAAGAGAGACAGGTTCAGACAAAGGTATCAGAAGAAAAGTTTCTTATGTCAGATTATAAACAGAATGATTTTAATACTCATTCTGTTCTCCAGTATTACAATTTATGAGTATGAGTTAAGATATCTTCTTTAAAGGGTTGTTGTGGGGATTAAATAAGCAAAGCTAGATTAAGGAAAAAGCCCCTGAAGTCATTGTTGGACACGCCTGTTTGAGATCAATTCATCATCCTTTGGATAAAACTATTCAAATAACAACAACCCAACAATTTTGTCCACAAAGATATAAAGAAAAGCCTTGTCAGATACCTTGTTGAATTTAAGATTTACTCGGTCTATGAAATCCATTATCTACCAGTTTCATTAACTCTATTAACAAAGGAAGCAAGATTTGGATTCTTGGTTGCTGAACTCATTCCAACACTGACAATGACTTCTGACTTCTGTGCATGTCCTAAATCACCACTCTGCTATCTGTTTTATTATTTTGCTGAGCAATTCCTCAAACACATTCTTCACTGGTTTTCAGAACCCACTTGGCTTCTTTTTTGGAAAATAAGGATATTATTCCAACTCCAAAATAGATTAATTTAGTTTTAGATTTTGTTCCCAGAAAGTCTGGTAAAATGCATTAATTTTACTTTAGATGATTGCTTAATTCATTACTGAATTCTTATAATGTCTTTGGAATTGATTAGAATGTATCAAGAATCTTAGTGTTCTAATGATCCACTTGTCTAATAATATAATTACTAAATTCATTGAGTCTCAAGGAATGAGCCAAGCCCTTCACAAGTATCATTTACTTTAGATTTTACAACATCACTTTGAGTTAACTAATATTACGCAATTTTACAGCTGAGAAATTGGGACTTGGAGATTATATTTCATACTCAATGGTGACTAAAAAAATGAAAAGAGTGACTGGCAAACAGGAAGTAAGAGAGATATACGATGAGAATTAAGAAGATTCCTGGACTTCCCCAGGTTTTAATGGCATCTTAGGTAGTATTTCTCCAGTCTCTTTGGACCCTTATAAACTACCCCTTCCCATCCTTAAGATAGGTCTAAATGGTATCGATTACTTGAAAACTAAATCCTAACTAGCAAGGCTTTATGGAAGATGTTACAGATAAAAATTAATTTTGAAGAAGGAGGAGTTTATGAGATGAATCAAGAGTGTTTCCATAATATTAAGTATAGTATGAGTAAGGTATAAGTAGCTCAACAGATGCAGCTCAACATCCAGGACGTCTCAATGATTCCAATCCTTTGAAAAAGAGAACCTGAAGAGTGTGATAAAGGGTAAGATGGAGAGAGAGACAGGAGCATAATTATGTTGTACCATGCATATCAAGGAAAAAGAATTTGAAAAGTAAGGGAAGCCACTGAATCATTTTAAGCTGGAAAAAGAATTTGTACAGAATTTCAGACTTATCATGCTGACCTCAGCAACCTAATGGGATTTGGGGAATTCTAGACTGTCAAGAGACTGGATTTTCATCACTCAGGAAAACAGTAGAGGGCTCTGAACCAAAGCAGACACAATCACACCATTAGCTGACCCATAAGAGGGGGTTTTAAATACTAATTCATTCATCCAACTAAAAATTACTTAATACCTGTGATTTAGAATGGTCTAGAAAAATACAAAAACATTCTACAGGATTACTAACAAAAGGAATATGAGTTACTTGGAATGTCCAGAATTTGGGGTATTTTGAGTGATGGTTCAAATTGCTCAAAAGTTCCAATCACTCAAGATTTAGCTTTTAACTGTACACTTCTGGTGAAAAGCACTCTTTGGGTCAATTGCATGCATCTTATTTCTGATCCTAAGCGAATTTGATGAGCGTAGAGATAAACCTGAGTGTTCCACAATGAAACAAGTATATGTATTTCCATAATACATTAAGCACATAATCCAGACACATTGAACTTTTATTTTAGAGATGAATAAGTTCACAAAATGAATATTTTGACTTGTAAAGTCACACATATGTAGGTCTCACAGACAAGTTATCCACTGTAGCATGATTAGAATTTAGGATAGAGAGACAATTAAGCTCAAGGTTAACTTTCTGTAAAAGTTGCAAAGACTCAAATATTGTATGTTAGTTTTAAATAACAACAGGTATCTAGGGTTGTTAGATTTTTTAAAATATGTGACTGAAATACATTTTTATCTTTTTTTTTTGGCCACATTTCCCTTTCATTTCCATATAAAAGCAATGGTAAATAGTTCTCGCATCTCTTTAAACACCCCAGAGAATATCACTTCCCCTAAAGAAGCCTTCTGGTTTTGTTTGTTTGTTTGTTCACTTTATTTTTAGGGATAAGGAGCAGCAGCTAACATATTGCTTTGTGTGCTTCAGACTTACATATTTCCTGTGTTTTTCATGTGCTACTGAGCTAGTCTGTTGACTCAAGACATTACCTTTCTCTTAGTCAGTGCCCTGTAAACCATTCTGAATTATGTTGGTGCCCAAGGTGCTTCATATCTATGATTTTTTATAGTAAATAGCACATGACAGGGCTTGATTCAACTGTCTTGAGAAAAAGCAGGTATTATTTAAATTCTAGAGGGGGAAACAGAGCTTGTTTATTTGATTTTTCAAGGTAATTGCTCAGACCTATACCATCCAAAGCAATAAAAATTTTATCAGGGACAAATTTTATTATATTACCTTCCACTTGCTTCAGTAATAACCATAGAATATCTAATGCTAATCATAACAACAACAAATATTTTTAAAATAAGTTGGCCAGATGTCTATGCCTGAGACAAGGCAATAGAAAGTGTGTGTATGTGGACATAAAACAAAGGATGAATTTCATAGATTGAGGTTCTGATATTTTCTTGGCAGGAGGATCAGAAGTTACAAACTACATGGTCCTGAAATCCTTCCTAGAAGAAAACAATGCTTCCATTATTTAGCTCAATTCTTTCAAAACAAAAAGACATCTGTAAGAGCCAGCTTCAAATTCCAAAGGTGCTTTAAGTATGAATATAAATTTTGTTATTTATAACACTCCTTTTAAAATGTAGTTTTTAGATTTTATATGAATTCACATAGGAATGTATTTTAATAATGCCAACTTTTTGTTCCCTTTTCCATTTTTGTTTGGCTTCTCCATCCGCTTCCTCACTCCATTCTCACCACAATACGCCTCCTACGCACACACACACACATGCATGTGCTAGTGCATTCACACACATTATGTTGACTAATCAATATGTATCCTTCCATATTTAATGGTGTCTTTTGATTAGCAGAAATTTTAAAATTTGATAAAATTTAATTTATTAATTTATCTTTTACAGTTAATGTTTTATGTGTCTTCACAAAAATATTTGCTTAACGTAAGGTTGTAAAAATATGCTCTTATGTTTTCCTTTAGAAGCTGTATAGCTTTAACTTTTATATTTAAGTCTATGAACATCTCAAATTAAGTTTTATACATGGTATGAGGTAGAAGCTGTTGTTCATCTTATTCTCTACAGATATCCAGTTATTCAAGCACAATTTGTTAAAAATACTTTATTTTTCCCATTATAAACTTTGTGCTTTTATTGAAAATCAATTGATTGTATAGGTATGAGTCTATTTATGAATTGTATTATATTCCATTGATCTATTTATCTTTATGTTAATACCACACTGTATAAGCTTTATAGTAAGTCTTGAAATCAAACCTTCTATTTTTTCAAAAATGTTTTGGCTATTCTAGGGTCTTTGCATTTCTCTGTACATTTTAGACTCAGCTTGTCAGTTTTTACCCAAAACAAAAATTGTAACTAAGATTGCATTAAATGTATAAGTCAATTTGGAAGAAATTGACATCATAAAAATATTCAGTTTTCTCATCAATGGACATGATATTGCTCTCCTTTTATTTAGATCTTTAATTTCAGTGAGTAATGTTTTATAGTTTATAGAATAGATGTCTTCTATGTTTTTCGTAAAATTTATTTCTATGTGTATTATGTTCGGCATCATTACAAATGATATTTTTAAATTTTGTTTTTCAATGTTTGTTAAAAGTATATAGAAATTGAATTGTTTTTATATTGACTTTATATTCTATGGCTTGCTAAACCCAGACATTAGTTGCATTAATCTTTTTGTAGAATTCTTAAGATTCGCTATATATATAACCATGCAATTATGTCATTTGCAAATAAAAACTGCTTTAATTCTTAATTTCATATTTTATGCATTTTTTCTTTTTCCTTTCTCTAAGGCACTAGCTAAAACCTCCAATTAAATGGTGAATCAAAGTGGAGAGGATACTCTTACCTTAATCCCAATCTTAAGGGTAAAACATTCAATATTTTTATTTATTATGATATTAGCTATAGGATTTTTAGCATTACCTTGAAGATACTGTTGGTGGAAATATAGAAGGTACACATAATTCTAGGGAAGGCTCAGAAAGCAGAGAAGACAACAGAAAAGAAAACTTTTATCATCTTTGAGAATATGTTTATTAGCATAAACAGAATATTACTAGGAATAACAATGTTAAAGGTGCTTCTGGTGGGTCTCAGATAGAAATGAGAGACATGTTATTACACTAGATGAAAGGCAATCCTTGTTATAAAGTGACATAAAATTTAGCTGAAATGTGTTCTGTTGGGTGAAAGGTAGAATTTATAAGCAATAAACTTGGGTATTTAGCTGAGGAAACTCTGAAGCAAAATGTGGAGAGTACAGCCTGGTTCTCCTTGCTGGTTATAGTAAAATGTGAGAGAAAAAAGTAAACTGAAGAATGAATTGTTAAGCAAAAAGGAATCAGCACTTGATGACTTGGAAACTTCTCAGCCTATGCAGATTCCATGCTCTGAAAACAAGGCCAGGGGTACGGCTGGATAACATTTTGCTAAAGGGAGATCAGGTGTGTGACTCCTAGATCCAATCAACCAACTCAGAAAACACCAGAAATAGAAACATGCTTATCTAAGAAAGGTCTGTGGATGACCCTCTTTTCTAAGCAACAGACTAGATAGTTTGATAACAGGAGAAATTGCCAGCCTGAAATGAAAGGGAAAGAAATGAGATGAAATGAAGAAGGGCAGAGCCACAGATGCAGAGGCCTAGGCTAGTGGGACTTTCTCAGGTCCAGAGGTCAGGGCCAACACTCAGGGACAACAGAGTAGGGCTATCACCCAGGGCCAAAGGGTCAGGGCTGTCTCAATGGGCTGAGAAGACAAAGCATGGAGCCGCAGATAATTATTCTCAGGACTATTGAGTTTTGAAGTTCCTTGGGACCCATTACTCATTTTAGTCTTTCATTTTCTCCCTTTTGGAATGAAAATGTCTACCCCATGTTTATCCCACCATTGTCTTTTGGAAGCAGGTACCTTGTCTGGTTTCACAGGTTTACAGATGGAGAAAATTTTTACTCCAGGATGGACACATACTAATTCTTACCCATATCTGATTTACATGATTTTGGATTTCTGACCTCCACAACTATAAGAAAATTAACTTCTGTTGTTTTAAGCCACTGAGTTTCTGGTAATCAGTTAAAGCAACAACAGAAAAGTAATATAAAGAGTGTGGCAAATAAAAAGTACAAAGAAAACAGAGGAAGAAATGTGGCAGTGATTTCCACACGTGTGTAAACACACAGTCCTGAGAATCTACACGTTTTGAGCACAGCTCCGTGTGACTCCTGTGTGAGCAAATGTGGATCATGTCTGTGGGATGGGAATTCTCTAATAGGAATTTGGCAAAGGTGTATCTTAAAAAATTCTGGCTTGCTGATCTCTGAATATTGCTTTCACCTGGTCCTGTCTGCCACCAGACCTGAATCAACATCCCAATGCCTTGCTATGAGTAATCCTACCTGTTCTGCTTAATCCATGAATAATCAATCCTATGTAAATTGCTGATGCCCCTGATAAAAACCCTGGCTGGACAAGCCAGGGGGCTTTTTTCCTGGGAATGGGAGGAATCAGCCACGTAGCCCCGGTATTGCTTTCCCCGTGTGTCATGGCACACGCACCGAGTCACGGCAACCACGGGTGTCGGCTGGCCCCGACCTACCCCGTGTCAAAGAAATCTTGGAAAATAGCCAAAATTTATTAAAATACTATGTATGTAAGAGGTTCCCTTTATGATGTTCATCCAAGAGTAGAAAAGGAATATATCTCTAAATATTTTAGATTAAAAAAAGAGGGCTAAAACTATCTGCTTTAAATCCTAGTCATTATAACTTCCATAATGAGATACTTATAAAATAAAAAGAGGTAATATTTTAACGAAAAAAGCTAAAGTTGCCATTTTGTGGAGACATTCATATGTTCCTAAAAAATCCAAGGATATCAATTAGAAAATTATTATAATAAATGAGTGAATTTATTGGAAGTTCTCAACAAAAATGTACAAAAGCATTGTCTTTCTAATATATTTGTCATAGCTAAGGGAAACTATAATTTTTTTGTTTATTTGAAGTTTCATGCTTTTATATAATTACTATTTGCTACTTGAGTAATAAAAAGCAGTTAATAATGAGAAAAATTAAGAAGTCACTGGTTTTCAGCAATTTGACTATGTTGTAAATTGTGTAGTTTATTCATGGTCCTTATGCTTAGAGTTAGTTCACAGAGCTTGTTGAATTTCTGGGTTTATCGCTTTCTTCAAAATTGGACATTCCTTTTACTTCTAATATTTTTGTCCCATTCTCTCTTTTCTCTTTGAAGATTCCAAATACACAAATGTCAGTTGATATTGTCCCACATCTTAGTGATGCTCTCTCTATGCACTTTTTAGTTTTTTCTCACTCTTTCATTCTAAATAATTACTATCACTGTGTCTTTACTTTCATCACATTTTTCTTCTGCAAAGTTAATCCCATAGTATTTTCCATCTCAAATATTGTCATTTTTATATCTAACATTACATATGAGTCTTTGTATTTCTTCACATTTTTGCTTAATATGCTTAATCTTCTACTTTCTATGAAATGTAGAATATAACTACAATAGTTTATTGTCCTTGTCTACTAATTCTATCTTTTGTTACTTATGGATGCTTTTATTGGGTGAGTTTTCTCCTCATTTTGGCTCATAATTTCCTTAATCTTTGCCTGCCTGATAATTTTTTATTGGTTGTTAAATGTTGTGAATTTTACCTTGTTGGTGTTTGCACATTTTTATGTTCCTAAAATATATATATATTTTTTTTTTACAAATACACAATTATTCTTTTTTTAAAATAATTACTTTATTGTTGTTCGAATAAAGTTATTAGCAATGTCTCCCCTCCCCTCCTCCCTTCCCCTCCAACCCCACCTCCCTCCCGAGTTTCCCTCCTCCCCCTTAGTTCTGTCCATGTGTCCTCTACAATGATTCCTGAAAACCCTTCTCCCCATTGTCCCTCCCCTCGGCTATTGTTAGACGGTTCTTAATTTCAATGTCTATGGTTATGTTTTGCTTGCTTTCTGCTTTTGTTGATTATGATCCAGTTAAAGGTGAGATCATATGGTATTTGTCCCTCACCGCCTGGCTTACTTCACTTAGCATAATGCTCTCCAGTTAAATCCATGCTGTTGCGAAGGGTATAAGCTCCTTCTTCCTTTCTGCTGTGTAGAATTCCATTGTGTAGATGTACCACAGTTTCCTGATCCACTCATTTGTAGATGGGCACTTAGGTTGTTTCCAGCACTTGGCTATTGTGAATTGTGCTGCTATGAACATTGGAGTGCATAGGTTATTTGAAGTGGATTTTCAGGATTCTTAGGGTATAATCCCAGTAGTGGAATTCCTGCATCGAAAGGCAGTTCCATTTTAATTTTTCTGAGGACGTTCCATACTGTTTTCCACAGTGGCTGCACCAGTCTGCATTCCCACCAACAGTGCAGTAGGGTTCCCTTTTCTCCACATCCTATCCAACAGTTATCTGTTGCTTTGTTGATGATGGCCATTCTGACTGGTGTGAGGTGGTGTCTCATTGTAGTTTTAATTTGCATCTCTCTGATGGCTAATGATGTTGAGCATCTTTTCATATGACTCTGGGCCCTCTTTATGTCTTTTTTTGAGAAGTGTCTGTTCATGTCTATTGCCCATTTTTTTATTGGGTTTTTTGTCTTCCTGGAGTGGAGTCGTATGAGTTCTTTGTATATTTTGGAGATCAGACTATTGTCTGAGGTATCATTGGCAAATATGTTTTCCCATACGGTTGGTTCTCTTTTTATTTTAATACTGTTTTCTTTAGCCCCACAGAAGCTCTTTATTTTGATAAGATCCCATTTGTTTATTCTTTCCTTTATGTCCCTAGCTCTAGGGGACATATCGTTGAATATGTTGCTGCGTGGAATGTCTGAGATTTTCCTACCGATGTTTTCCTCTAGAACCTTTACGGTGTAACGACTTACATTTAAGTCTTTTATCCACCTTGAATTTATTTTTGTGTATAGTGTAAGTTGGTGCGCGAGTTTCATTATTTTTGCAGGTAGCCATTCAGATTTCCCAACACCTTTTGTTGAAGAGGCTATTTTTATTCCATTTTATGCTTCTGCCCCCTTTGTCGAAGATTAATTGCCCATACAGATTAGGGTTTAGTTCTGGGCTCTCTATTCTCTTCCAATGGTCTATCTGTCACTTTTTATGCCAGTACCACGCTGTTTTGATTACAGTGACCTTGTAATATAGTTTGATATCAGGAATTGGGATCCCTCCTGCTTTGCTCTTCTTTTCCAAATTGCAGCTGATATTCGGGGACGCTTATGGTTCCATATAAATTTTTGAAGTGTTTGTTCTATATCCGTGACATATGCCATTGGTACTTTGATAGGGATTGCATTGAATCTATATATTGCTTTGGGGAATATGGACATTTTGATGATGTTGATTCTTCCAATCCATGAGCATGGTATATGTTTCCATTTGTTTGTGTCTTCAATAATTTCTTCTTCAGTGTTGTGTAGTTTTCTGAGTACAGGTCTTTTACCTCCTTGGTGAGGTTTATTCCCAGGTATTTTTTGTTGTTGTTGTTGCAATATCAAATGGGATTTTTTCCTGATTTCTGTTTCTGCTGTTTCACTGTTGGTATACAAAAATGCCTTTGATTTCTGGATATTGACTTTATATCCTGCTGTTTTGCCAAATTCAATTATTAGATTGAGTAGCCTTTTGGCAGAGTCTATAGATTTTCTAAGTATACTATCATGTCGTCTGCAAACAACGACAGTTTTGTTTCCTCCTTTCCAATTTGGATGTCTTTTATTTCATTTTCTTGTCTGATTGCTCTGGCTAAAACTTCCAGGCCTATGTTAAATAGAAGTGATGATAGAGGACAACCTTGTCTTGTTCCTGATCTTAGTGGGAAAGATTTTAGTTTTTGTCCATTGAATATAATGTTAGCTGTAGGTTTCTCATATATGGCCTTTATTATGTTGAGGAATGCTCCCTCTATTCCCACTTTGCTAAGTATCTTTATCATAAGTGGATGCTGTACCTTATCAAATGCTTTTTCTGCATCTATTGATATGACCATGTGATTTTTGTCTTTCCTTTGGTTTATGTGATGTATTACGTTTATTCTTTTGCGAATGTTGTACGATCCTTGCACCCCTGGGATGAAACCCGCTTGGTCATGGTGAATGATCTTTTGGATGTATTGCTAGATGCGGTTTGCTAATATTTTGTTGAGGACTTTAGCATCAATGTTCATCAGTGATATTGGAGTGAAGTTTTCTTTCTCTGTTGTGTCTTTTTCTGGTTTTGGGATTAGGATGATGCTGGCATCATAAAAAGAGTTTGGGAGTCTGCCATCATTTTGGATTTTTTGAAATAGTCTGTGAAGGATAGGTGTTAGTTCTTCCTTAAATGCTTTGTAGAATTCTCCTGTGAAACCATCTGGTCCAGGGCTTTTGTGTGTCGGGAGTTTTTTGATTACTGCTTTAATTTCATCCGCTGTTACAGGTCGGTTCAGGCTTTCTGTTTCTTCCTTATTGAGTTTTGGAAGATTATATTTTTCTAAAAATTTGTCCATTTCTCCTAGGTTTTCATATTTCTTGGCGTACAGTTCTTCATAGAAGTGTCTTATAATCCTTTGTATTTCTGTGGCATCAGTTGTAATATCTCCTCTTTCATTGCTGATTGAGTTTGTTTGGGTCCTCTCTCTTTTTTTCTTGATGAGCCTGCTTAAAGGCTTGTCTATTTTGTTTACCTTTTCAAAGAACCAGCTCCTGGATTCTTTGATCCTTAGAATTGTCCTTTTAGTCTCTATGTAATTTAACTCTGATCTGATCTTGGTTATTTCCTTCCTTCTACTTGCTCTGGGTTGTCTTTGCTGTTGTTCCTCGAGTTCTTGTAGGTGTAGGGCTAGGTTGTTGTGTAAACTTTTTCTGTTTTTTTTAGGTAGGCCTGTATCGCTATGAACTTCCCTCTCAGGACTGCCTTCACTGTGTCCCATTAGTTTTGGGTTGTTGTAAGTTCATTTTCATTTGTTTCAAGGAACTTTTTGATTTCTTCCCTAATCTCATCCTTGACCCATTCATTGTTTAATAGCATGCTATTCAGCCTCCATGATATTGAGTGTTTTGGGTTTTTTTCCTTTGGGTTGGTTTCTAATTTCAGTCCCTTGTGGTCAGAGAAAATACTTGGTATGATTTCAATTTTCTTGAATTTGTTGAGGCTTGTTTTGTGTCCTATCATATGGTCTATTTTTGAAAATGTTCCATGTGCATTTGAAAAGAATGTATATTTAGCTTCTTTGGGGTAAGGGCCCTATATATATCAATTAAGTCCATTTCTTCTAGGGCATTGCTCAGTTCCACAATGTCTTTGCTGATATTTTCTTTGGAGGATCTGTTCAATTTTGACAGTGGGGTGTTGAAGTCCCCTACTATAATTGTGTTGCTATCAATGTCTTTCTTGAAGTCCTCCAAGATTTTCTTTATGTATTTCGGAGCTCCTGTGTTGGGTGCATATATATTTACAATATTTATGTCTTCTTGATGGATTCTTCCCTTAAGAATTATAAAATGTCCTGGATCTCTCTTTATGGCCCTTTTTTTGAAGTCTATTTTGTCTAATGTGAGTATTGTTACCCCAGCTCTTTTTTTTTTTTACATTTGTTTTTTTTTTTAG
>PVJI01031350.1:0-13209 GCA_004026765.1 Micronycteris hirsuta
CGAAAGGTTGCAAGTTCGATCCCTGTTCAGGGCACATACTAGAGGTAAACCACCAATGTTTCTCTCTCATGTTGATGTCTCTCTCCCCCCTCTCTCTCTCTTCCCCTCTCCTCTCTCTCTAAAATCAATAAACATATCCTTAGATGAGGATTAAAAAATGAATAAACAAAATTTTCAAATTATAATAATTAACCCTTATTTATGATTTTTTAGTCATTTTATATAGAAGTATGATAGTGTTAAGGCTTTGAAACAAGGACAGAATCATGAAAAGCTAGTTCCTGACAACTGCAGCTCTATAGGCTGTTCATTTTTCTAAGAGTTACCGTGCAGGCATAGAGACAAAGAGAAGGAAATAAGGGAATCCAATTCGAGAACCACAGATACATAATTATTCTCAATATTTCCCAATCCAAATGCAGCTAACCCTGGAACATCCGTATTGCATTGGTAAGACTGGACCTTCTGAAGAATAAAATAAAATCTACTTTTATAACTATATCTGAGAAAAGCTTGGAAATTTTGGAAAGGATACTCTCTAATTATATTCTGCTTCTGTCATTGTTAAACAAAATCTTGCTATGAAAAAATAAAAGGAATGCTAAGCTAAACAGTGTGCTTAGTAATTGGTAAAAAATGGGAGCTACATAATTCATTTATTCTGTGTTAAATTTCAAGATTTTGTCTTTATTATATGGTAACGTGGAAGATGATCACAAACACCTAATGTCGCAGGCTAAGGTTAAGTGCTTGTTGGAGGGGAAAGTTCTGCTGCAGATGTCTAAAGTTTGAAGAGGACTTTTAGTATTTTGGAATGGTAGAAATAGTCTGGTGTCAAACATGTAAAGATGAAAAGTGGACACCTAGACTTGTTAATCTGTCTTATATTCTCAGTATTTTCAATGATTTACATCTATACAATTAAAGGATACATTATTTCCCACCATAGATATTATCTAAAGGGAAAAAGAAAGATGAAAGGATAGTTTCTACTGATTGGTATGACAAGATAGCAACAATCTAACCATTGTCAATGAATAGGAGATTATCTTGACACTTCCTACAAACAATTATAATAAGCAACTTAAAATTTAACAAAGAATTATGAATTTTATTTTCCATAAAAATAAGATAGGAAATTCATATATCTGGAATCAATTTTTTAAATCATAAGAGAAATTGAACTGAAGTATATCCTTACAGGGTACATTGTTGGGAGACGCTATTGAAAAAGGATTAAAAATGATTTTTGAAAATATGGCATGATTGCCCCGACTAGCGTGGCTCAGTGGGTTGGGCATCGCTCTGCAAGGCAAAAGATCAGCCGGTTCGATTCCCAGACTGGGCACATACCTGGGTTGTGGGCCAGGTCCCTGTTCGGGGGGGTGTGAGCAGCAACTGATTGATATTTCTCTCACACAGTGATGTTTCTCTCCCTCTCTTTCTCCCTCCCTTCCCCTCCTCTAAAAGTAAATAAATAAAATCTTAAAAGAAAATATAGAATAACTTGTTTCATTTTGTACAAAAATTAAAAAGAGACATTCTGAACTTGCCCAATTTGTTTTAAAATTTCTTCACTTATTCCCATTAGCATATCCATATGACACTGGTTTCTCTATGAGTGTCATTAAATGATGTGAGACTCACTCATATGTGGAATCTAATAAACAAAATGAACTAACAAGCAAAATAGTGACAGACTCATGGATAGAGAGCAGGCTGCCAGTTGTTGGAGGACGGGACACCTGGGGGGAAGTACAGGTATTGAGCAAAAAATAAAATTAAATTTAAAAAAGAACAAAATAAAATAAACTTGGAAACAATATATTACAGACCATCATTCCTTGTGAGCAGCAATTCGATTAAACCAATCTAGCTTACATTAGTTCACGAAAAGCAAGCTCATTCCTCCCATTAAACAGCAATGTACAGGTAGAGCAAAGCGTACACGTGGGTGTTGACCAGGAGGAATCCTTATTTCCTTTACAACTGTTTGTTTAGTTAATATTGCACAAAAAATATTATTCATATGATTGTGGTTTTCTATATTAATCCCCAATGCATCATTTTAATGTATAAAACATACAGTTGCATAATTACTTTCTCTCCTGTTCCTGTTTGTTCTGTTCTTATTTATTGAAATGTAATTTTACTTATATTTAATCAAATAATAAGAAACTGAATTTGAATTCTTTAGTTTTTTTTTTTTTAATTTCATACTTCTAGTAATCCATATCTAGTGTATTTTTCAAAAGTATTGGTCCAGGAGAGGTTAGAAAAAAACCTCTTCATCACCTATAAGAGTTTAAAATTATTGGTTTACTTACAGCATTGATTTTCCCCTGCTCGTGCCTCCTGTACCCAATCAAATGTGAAGCTGTTAAGAGCAAAAAAAGAAAGAGAAATTATTTGTCACTTCCTTGTATGATATACAAAGGATGAAGGTACCACTCATTTGACCAAATTCTTTTTGAGATACCAATTCTTATTTTACTTTCTGCCCTTTAACTTTCCTTTGTTATTCCAAGTGGAGACAAGGCCCTGAGCATTTATTTACTTGCCTGTTACAATATTTTGCTGGAAAAAAATCAGTTGTTTTAATTAAGGTTTTTCCTATTTGGTAAAAAGTAAATATACAAAAAGAAAAACATTAGTCTAGTTCAGCAATTTTCAACCTTTTTCATCTTATAGCATGCATAAACTAATTATTAAAATTCTGTGGCACACCAAAAATATATTTTTTGCTGATCTGACAAAAATAGGTATAATTTTAATTCATTCACACCAGACAGCTACTGTTGTGTTCGCCGTTGTCATTTTTTAAATTTGACAATCTAAAGGAAAAAGATGAGTGCCCTTAACTAAAGTGTCAGGTATTACATATTTAAAAAAATTTTGTGATACACCTGTTGAAAATTGCTGGCTGCAGAGTCTTTAATCATGGAAGAGAAAGAGGGAGTATTTTCAAGTGGAATAAAAAGAGAACCCGACTAAGCCATGCAGGTTAAGAGGACAGAATTGAGGGTATAGCTAAGAAAACTAATAGGCACCTTGCTAGGTAAGCAAAAATTATAATGCAGCATCGTTGCTTCATGCGGTCTATCACAGGAAGAAAGCCCCTTACTGGTAGAGAAATAACTAGGTATCTCAGAAGAGACCATGATATTGGTCTGATCTTTTCTGCAGGTCTAATATGACTGAATATTAGCAATTTCATATGACTCAATCTATTCATTTAAACATGGATTACTATGAAATAATAATATTTTAATTGATCTCAACATGTACAGCTGATGTTTCAGGATTTATTCATGCTGTAAGAAAGATGATTTGGGTGCCAAATGGCCCTGGGCATGTTATATTTGAGGTGCGTGTGTCGAGGGGAAACGGCTGTGGCATAGAGAAATAAACAACAAGAACAAAGAATAGTTCAAACTCCTTGTCTTAAACAGAAACAAACACATACACATTATATGGGCTGTGCCCTGGAGGGGGGCAGAAGAGGGAGTAACTATTTTTTATTAAATGTTCTTACACAACATTTCACTACTTCCCCAATTTGTAATCTCCATCCAACTCCCCACTCAAAAAATAAGCCAGTCACGTCATATGGCATTGATTCCAATGCCAAAGCCTCTGGTATTACACATATAAAATGAACTTGATTAGACTGTTAATATCCTCATTTTGAAAGATAGAAATTGAAGGAGGTAAGAATATATTTTTTAAAGATTTTATTTATTTATTTTTAGAGAGAGGGGAACGGAGGGAGACAGAGAGGGAGAGAAACAGCAATGTATGGTTGCCTCTCACATGGCCCTCATGGGGACCTGGCCCACAACCCAGGCATGTGCCCTGACTGGGAATCGAACTGGGACCCTTTGGTTCCCAGCCCGCGCTCAATCCACTGAGCTACACTAGCCAGGGCAGGAGGTAAGAATATTTAATGAACCCTTTTATGTGCCAGGCATTGTATAGGACGTTTTACATATTTTATTCCCCATTAAGTGCTTGTTTAACTGTTGGAATAACTCAGTAACAGTAAAGATGTGGTAGAGAATTCAGGTTGGAAGTTTCAAGCATCAAGTTATAAAAAAAGCTGTACCTTCTTCACTCACCTCTGAAATTAATTCAATTTATGGTATGGCACCCTAACTAAAATGCATATAATGACTATGTTTTGGTCAATATAAAAACTAATTTGTCTAAGAGATTAGTATTGATTCATGTAGAACTATGATCAATATTGGAATCTGAGGGTCAGTTATTTTTAAAATGTATAACTTACTGACCGTACAGATTATAACTTATGAAATATGCAATGTATTAGAAAAAGATACATTTTAAAAAAGGCATTTGCCATTTTAAAGTTATATTAATATAGAAAAATAACTATCAACTCAGTCACTACAGAGACATTTTAAAACCGTCTCTACATCTTACTCTGAATTTTTACCCTCAGAGCTTTCTGTATCGACCTGTGGTCTGCAGGGCTGGCTGGGGAGAGAACTGGGGAAATGGACTCCACCTTCTCCCTCACTGTGACATACAGTGTGGACACACCCCTCTGTGGTCTGCATCTCCAGGTTTGTAAGAAGAGCAAACAAAGACAAAAAGGAAACGTGTAAGCGGGAAAGTAGATAGGATATGTGAGTAGTTCTTCAGAACAATTTTCTCCGAAATCAAAGCAGGTAATTTAAGCTAGCCAAAGACCAGGAGCACCAGTGTCAGCCATAGAGTCTGGAGCTGCATGGGCCCTCCTAGTGCTGGAGGCCCCTCTGTGAGAGGCAAGGGAGCTAACCACAGACTCCAGAACCCCACCAGTAGTTGACATACTGCTTTTTGGAATGAGTTCTTTTCAGAATGGGGTCTGCGTTTACTGAGGGTTATTGTCTTTGCCTATGGTGTAAGATGAAACATCCTGAGCAGCAAAAGACATTTCTGCATCTTTTTTCCATATGGTTTGAACTATGGCCAATACCTCTTAAAATAAAACATCTTGTCATTTTAAATTCTTCTGTCTTGTATTTGATTAATATTTTTAAGTTTCTCAAACCAGTATGCTAAGGTTGGTGAAAAGGATAATCATGGAAGAAAAGTTCAGTTAATTAACTTCCATTTCTTCTTTATGTGAAAAATGTTGAAAATGGTTTACGACTCCTGTTACTGCCAGACAAAGATTAGGATTTAGCATTGTTTTCTAGCTATTTGCATTTTGCAGATGCAAACACACACATTTTCTGTGTGTTTTCCATGTCCCCGGCACTAACAAGCCCTTCACATGCATTAACTCACTTCTACCCTAGGAGGTATGCGCTATTCTTTGTTTTTTACAGATAAGAAAACTAAGTCACAGTTTAAGAAATTTATCCAATGTAACCCAACCAAAAAAGGACCAAAATGGATTCAAATCTCCTCAGTTTGGCTACATAGTTCTATGTTCCTAGCCGCTGTCATACAATGTTCATTGAGCTTTCCTTCTGTTGGCTGGTGTTTGCCTAAGTTTTTACAGGTTATCAGTTGCTAGAAGGTAAACTAAGTTTTCTATCTATTGATTTTAGGGGGAGAGAAAGAGAGAGAAGGAGAGACAGAGATCAGTTTGTTGTTCCACTTGTTTATGCATTCACTGGTGGATTCTTGTATATGTGCCCGGACCAGCTTTGAACCTGCAAACCTGGCACACTGGGACGACGCTCCAACCCACTGAGCTACCCAGCAAGGGCCAGAAGGCAAACAATTTAAAATGAAAATAGAGTTCATAAAAATAGATAAAGTCCATAAACTAAAGATAAAGGGGAAAAGTGATGTAATTTAAGAAGAGATTTTTAAAGTGTGTTCTGGCATAAATCAGTAATTTTCCAAAAATAGGATTATCTAGGCCAGCTTCCCAAAATGCCAATTTAATTTTTCAGAACCATTCTCTTAATGTCCACAGGCAAGTAGCAAATAGGAGATATTATTAGATACTGCCAATTAAAGAACATTTAAAATGTATTCATTTTATGTAAATAATGCAACAAAAATTGGCAATTCACAGAGCTGTGAACCAGATGAATACAAACTATGAATCTTTGATTAAGATTCGCAGAACTGTCTCTTTTTAATGAGTCAATTTTGGAAGTGCTTTCTGTAGAAGAGTAACTCAGAGAGAAAAATAGCAGTTCATAAAATGGAGCAAATACACACTATGAGCACCAGTTGAAGATAAGTAGGTCATACTTTCAACACTTAGCAACCTAAGGAAAACGGCATAGAAATCTAACAAGTTCTTTATGTACATATAATAATTTATAAACTAATGTCTTCTGCTATTTCATAGGAGAACACTTTCTTGAGAACTCAAATTGCTTTCTTCTGTTTTTCTATTTTTAAAAAAAATGGGGGCGAGCCCCCATCAGGAAGAGCACACAAAACCGACCTTAAGTCATTGCAGACCTACAGCGCCTGTAAACCAGCCACGAGGTTATGACGAGACCGCCTCCATACCAAGCGCCTGTGTCTGGCAGAGCTGGTGTGAGACGAAGAGCCAATCCTTGCCCGCTGCCAGGATAATCAGGAGTTTCAGCCGGATCTTTGAGCACACACCGAGACAGAGATGAGCCAGATGCAAAGCACAGACCACGGCGCTGAAACGGATTAGTAAGGAACTTAGTGATTTGGCCTGTCACTCTCCAGCGCAATGTTCTGCAGGTCCATTTGGGGTGATATTTTTCATTGGCAAGCCACAATTATTCTTTTTGACAATTCATTTTCCTACAGACTACCCCTTCAAACCACCTAAGGTTGCATTTACAACAAGAATATATCATCCAAATATTAACAGTAATGGCAGCATTTGTTTCAATAGTCTAATATTACAGTGGTCTCCTTCTTTAACTATTTCTAAAGTCCTTTTATCCATTTGTTCACTGCTATGTGATCCAAACCCAGATGCCCCCTAGTGCCCGAGACTGCACGCATCTATAAAACAGACAGAGATGAGTACAACAGAACATCTTGGCAATGGACTCAGAAGTATATCATGTGATGCTACCTTAAAGTCAAAATAACCTGCATTGTAGCTGGAATAAACTTTAAATTACTGTTCCATTTTTTGATTTTCTTATCCAGCTGCTCCCCTGTCAGACTCCATCTTATTAATTTTATTTTGTTTCCCTCCCTCCATTCATTCACATGCTCATCTGAGAAGATTTAAGTTCTCCCAGCTTTGGACAATAACTGCTTTTAGAAACTGTAAAGTAGTTACAAGAGAACAGTTGCCCAAGATTCAGAATTTTTTAAAAAATGGAGCATGTGCATTGCATCTGCACTGTAACTTGGTTATGCGGTTAAACCACTCCTGGCTGCTCTAACATGCGGCAGCAATCATCTGAGGGGGAGGGAGATGGGTGCTCGGTTGTCCCACCAAAGGGAGCAGTCCTGTCCCAGCATTGCCCACTCTTGTCGCAGCCCTCCACTGTCAGAGGTCTGAGGTCACATGATCCACTTTACGCTCATAACTGATGTGGCTGGAGAATTGGTATTGAATTTATAGCATCAGCAGAACAGAAAATGTGGTGTATGTTATGCATGTCAATAAAGGAATGACCTGTTCTTATTCTACAGAGAAGAAACTGGAAGTCAAACAACCTTTGTATTCCAAAACAGGGTCTGAAACATTTTGTAATTTTCATTGAAATTGATAAGAGCTGTTAGTTAATCTATCTTCCAACACACTGTTTAATATAGCACTGAATAAATGATGCAAGTTGTCAATGGATGAGTGATCAACTAATAGCTCTGCTAGTAATTGATTTTTCTTCAACAAAGTTGCATAAACCAAAATAAATAAATAAATAATTTTTAAAAACATGATTAATTCCTCTCATAAGTAAAACATTTAAAATTGTTAAGCATATATTATTTGCATTTGATTTACATATATGTGTCACAAATATGTGTCTTCTGTTGTTTTAGTGTTTCTCTTGGACTGGTACTTTATTTATGTGCCATATATTTAAAGACTCATCAGATGGTATCCACATGGAATCAAGAAAGATGACATAAAGGGACTTGGGAATATCTACTTGAGTGGCATTTTGGCATAAAAAGGAGAAGGTTGAGGTACTGTTGATAAATCTCTGAATATTTTAAGAAAAGCATAAGTTCTGAGTTGCTTTGGCTACAAGATGCTAAATGGGGCTTCCAAAGTGAGGTTTATTATTAGAGAAAATTATTTATTATGGGGGCCAAGAATAAGTGAGATGACTCCAAAACCCCCATCACATTGAATAAAGGTTTAAAATAGAGTGTTTTCAAAGAATGGAGGACTGGGAAGTACTATCTCCCCAAAATATTCATAAGTGAATTGATGACCTATAAAACCCATTAACACTGAAATATCTCCATTTAATATTAGCATTGCTCAGTCCCTCACTGATTGTCAACTGAAGCATTGACTAAACTGCCTAGATACAACTTAAATCAATTGCAAAGTAAAACAGAAAATGCAGCCAATTACCAGAAGTCATGTTGGAAAATAGAACTCAATGGAAAGTCATAGACAGATGGTGACACACAGAGTTAAACAATCCCAACTGAAGAAAAGAGCAATCTGCTGAGCTAAGCTTCAAGAACAGCCTCTTTGAACATCAAAACATTGATGATGATCTTTGGGAAAACTGTCTGATATCAGATGTTTTTAAAAGGGATTATTGGGTTCACTGTGCTTCAGGACTCAAATACTAAGTGAAAGGATCAGGTCATACTGTCCATCATTTTGTTTAGGAAAATAGTAGTAAGAAAATGCCCTAGCCTATTATAAATAAGAGAAAAGAAATACCTCCATTGTATTTTTAAGATGATATCCTACCAATGTCTGCCACCCCCCAATACTTTAACATTTTGATCCTTATCCTTATCCTATCCTATCCTATCCTACCCTACCCTACCCTAAAAGATTTACTTATAGTGGGATCTTTCTGATACAATCTGCCCCATTCTTGAGAGCACTAGTCTTAGTCACAGATTTGTGGGGAGTGTGAAAGAGAATCTACCAAGCACCTTGCACTGGTTCTGCCCCAGCTTTAACTCTGTGACCTCCTCGTTTGTCACTGCTCTTCACTATAGAACAGCTTCGGCTCTGAGTTTGGCTAGCCAGAGCCCATATATCCTCAGCTGGGTTCCGTGTTCCAGCTGACACCCAAAACCATTTTGAAATATTTAAAAAAAATAATAGTTTTACACATGGATAAAAATTTAAGACACATCTAGGAAGGCTTTAATTTTTTACTTATTTATTTTTATTTTAGAGAGAGAGAGGAAGGGAGAAAGAGAGGGAGAGAAACATAGATGTGAGAAAGAAACATTGATCACTTCCCTGCCACACAAGCCCAAACTGGGGACTGAACCCATGCCCCAGGCATGTGCCCCAACGGGGATTGAAGTAGCAACCTTCCAGTTTATGGGATGATACCCAACCAACTGAGCCACACTGGCCTGGGCAACATCTTGGAAGGCTTTTGGAGCTCAGTATCCTACAACATGGCAGTAGAGTACCATTATACCTAATTAATAAATATAGCAAATTAGTATTTCTATAACTACAATATAGTATTTTAACATAAAATTTTCCTACTGATTGACCCTCATCCTTGTTTCCAATGCTGCATGTCTGCACATGTTATTGACACTGAAATAAACATGGGAGAAGTAGACTATGGCACCCACCCCCGAGGGAGTTGTATTCTGGTTAGAGTTACATTTTTATGATTCACAGTTATAAAACAGTATTCATAGTTAATAGTATTCATTTAAATTAATTCTTTAACTGTGTTTATTAAATTACTCAGAATAGAGTTAGTAAAAGAGGTGAGACTATAGCATAAAAAAACTTAAAGGGTATTATCGAAGAGTCAAAACTTGATCAGACTCCTGAGATATGTTTTAAATAGCCAGAAAATTATGAAAATACCGTAAGTGCCTGTCAGAGGATGAACAGACCAAGAAATGTAGTGTATACCTACAATAAAATATTATCCAGCCATGAGAAAGAGGGCAATCCTTCCATTTGAGGCAAATATGGATGGACCTTGAGGTCATTATGCTAAGCGAAGCAAGTCAGAGAGAGACAAACACTGCATGGTGTCACTCATATGTGGAATCAAAACTAAAAAGTCAAACTCATACAATCAGAGTAGAAGATTGGTTGCATGGGGCTGGGGAAAATAGGGAGATGTTAGTAAGGATACAAGCTTCCAGCTATAACATGAGTAAGGTCTGAGGATCTATTGTATACACGGTGACTATAGAGATAACACTGTTTTATATCATTAAAATTTGCTAAGGGACTAGACCATAAATGTTCTCGCACACACACGGAAGATGAACATGTGAGATGATGAATGTGTTAACTAGATGGGTGGAACCCTTTCACAATGGATATGAAATCATCATGATGAACATGTTAACTATCTGAGAATTTTATTTGTCAATTAATTAGAGCTAAAAAACAAGGGAAGAAAAAAGGAGACTTGTGTGCTCAACCATTTAAAAAGCAAGTAAAAATTCATAAAACATAATAGAGGTAATCAAGGTACACTTAAAAACTAAAGTGGCCAGAAAAGAGGGTAGAGAATGTTCCAAACAGAATTTACAGAATTGAAAAGTTTTAAAAAAAATATGAACATTAGGGCCCTGGCAGGTGTAGCTCAGTGGATTGAGCGCGGGCTGGGAACCAGAGGGTCCCGGTTCGATTCCCTGTCAGGGCACATGCCTGGGTTGCGGGCCAGGTCCCCAGTGAGGGCCATATGAGAGGCAACCATACATTGCTGTTTCTCTCCCTCTCTGTTTCCCTCCCTTCCCCTCTCTCTAAAATATAAAAAAAATAAAATCTAAAAAAAAAAAAATGAACATTATATATCAGCAATTTCTAAGAGCAATGGGGTGAAGTTCTGACAGGGATGGTATTTTATTGAGAAGCAAGAAATACAAAGATAGAAAGGGGAAATAGCCCGGCTGGTGTAGCTCAGTGGATTGAGCACGGGCTGGAAACCAGAGGGTCCTGGTTCGATTCCCAGTCAGGGCACATGCCTGGGTTGCAGGCCAGGTCCCCAATGAGGGCCACGTGAGAGGCAACCATATATTGCTCTTTCTCCCTCCCTTCTCCTCTCTCTGAAAATAAATAAATAGAATCTTAAAAAAAGGGGGGGGATATATAGTTTTCATTATATTATTTTGTTAATCTTTAGTTTTAAATGATAATATGATAAAAAAACTGTTTTTCAAATCAGCAAAGTAGAACCATCTGTTCAAAGAAGTAAAATTAATATTTGCCATTTAAATAATTAATTCTGTCTTCCATAGTTTCTAGCATAGAATCTTTTTTAACCTTACCTCTTAAATTATATAATTTTATAGAAAATGTTTTTCTTTAAGAGATAAATACCTTGTATACCATTCTCATCTCTATTTTTTAACCTCAGAATTTGAGTTTTCTTTCGCCCACCTGTTCTGGATAACAAAAATCTTCATTGCCCTGTTCCCTAGTCTGTAAATTTCCAGCCCACAGCTACCCATGTGCCAGGAGATCATGCCTCTCCCATTCCACTTCCTGTCCTTCCACAGTCCACTGCAAATGTGAAATAGAAGGGCAGGAAAAAGGCAACTTTGGGTGTGTCTATGATGAGTCTATCCATTTTTTAAATTTATTTTCCCCATTTCCTACTAACTCATACTTTCAAAGAAAGAGTAAAAACTAGTCCTCTCCTGCCAAAACTTTTATACTTTCTTGGCAGAATGTGGTTAAAATGTACATAAAAAACTGCATTTACAGCTTCTAGATATTTGCCATTGTTATAAACATCCTTACATATTACTGCTTTATTAAGATCATGCCTTACAAAATGTTCCTAAAGAATTTTGTACACCTGGGAGAGTATATTTTTAAGCTCTTTAATATTTATGTTTTAACTGAAAGTAGTTTCATGATAATTATCAGTATTTGCCACAGCTATAAGTTGGGCCTGTAAATAAATTTCACTTTCAAACAAGAATGCCTTCATAAATGCTTGAGTTTACAATAACCTATGCCTTGTTTGAAAAGGTCCTTGGCCAATTTGAAATAATTTATGTCTTAAAGAAGATTTGTGATTATTCAATATGTTCAATATTGAGCACGTTACTGCACTATTCAGAACTCTACACACACACTGGATTACCCCATCAATGCTGACTAACAGCATGAGCTGCTAGCCCCGCAGCTGCCCCCAGTCATGTGGGTGAAAGATGTAATAAATGCTCATTCAGAATTCTTCATTTTTAGCTCACAAACACATTTCCTTTCATTTTACTTGGGTCTATTGTCCCATTTTCTGAAAAACTCTAATAATGTGTGGACTTGCATGTTTGAAGAATAACACTTTTCTATTTTGTCAACCTTTTACTAAAAAATGTTTTTCTGTGTTGGAGTTTGTTTTGGGGACTTATTTGCTGAGATTAAATTTAAGGTTACATGTCTTTAAAATAACCATGACCTTTTTTTTTTTTGCAATAATAGATTCCAAAGTCTCAACATTTGTTAAAACTCCCACTGGTACTCACAGATTGCTTTATCTTATGATAAGAAATGACTGCTCTTATTGTTTAGATCCTGGCAGGACAAGACATGGTTAGATATATCTGGAAGTAATACTTCCAAGGCTGAGTTCCAACCAAAGCAAAATTGAGGACTAGGGCAGCTTCTCAGGACTTTTGAGCTGATTAGAAATAAGATTATTCTGTTGCAGAATTGAAAAGTAAATAATAGACATTTATAGAACAGACAAATCATTTGACATTGGGGTTTTTGCTTAAATTAGCAAAACTATTTCAGGTGTGGAATACAGTCTAATTTTGTATTTTGACATTAAGAAAATATGTTTTGATGTTTCCAAATTAAAATAAGATAGCTCTTTTGCAAATATTACTTTCATTGAATAAAAATTCTTGTTCATGTATAAAGCTGCTCTATTGGTCCACTAGTAGAGATGTTCTTGGAGAATTTTTCATTTGGGGGAAATAATGGTGTGTTTTTCTTAGCTCCCTTCATAAAAGGCAAACATTTAAGACAGTGGTAAGGGAAATATAGAACAAAAAACCCGCAATCACATTGTTCACTGTTTATTTGTCAGCTCCTGTTTTAATCATTATTTGAACTATGAGAAACATCATATGAATTCTATGAATGCATTT
>PVJI01031351.1:0-13195 GCA_004026765.1 Micronycteris hirsuta
TTGATTTCTGATGTTCCTGAGTGATGGTTGTTCTGTATTTTAGTTGTGTTTTAATTTTGTTTTGTGTTTAGTTGTATTTTAATTTTGATGTGATTATGCATAGAGGTGAGCCTGTCTGGCTACATCACCATCTTGACTGAAAGCCTCTACTAACTTTTCTATGGCCAAGTCTCCCTCTCCCAGTATGTGTCTTTAAAGCCTCCCAGGTAAAGTCATCAGTATCTGAGGGACCAGCAGAGAGAGAGAGAGTCAGGCCAAAAATCTGTCCTGAAGCTGATCCTGCACATTGAAAGAAATTGTCATTGATACTTTTGCGTCCAGGTCCCCAAATGACATCCTCCTGTGCAGTGCCATTTGAGCTAATAGAATGAGACTTAGGTCAGTAAGGCAGAGCAGAAACCTCATTCTTTGATCAACGAATGGAGAAGGGAGAGCTCATGCCCTAATGGCACTTTCTCCTTCACCAGGAGGTAGACTTCTGTTTTTATAGGCTGTGGCATGGAGTGATTATGTTCTTTTAGGCATGTGTAGTTATTCTTCTATTTGCTCGGTCCATTTGAGCATGGTCTTTTTTTGCACAGATGCCATTTTGCCATCTTGGTCAGGAGGTGCTCAGTCCTCCTGCTTTTGTGGTGAGGAATCCTTTTCTATTTCCTTAAGCAAGCATGGATCTTAACATTGTTAAGGTATTGAGAAACACTAGGGTCTTTTTAATGACATCCCAGTGACAGAATCGGCACCCAGCTTTTTATAGCCTCCTGAAGTTTACAGCCAGCAAGACTGAGCTGGAAACCTCCTCATTCTTCCTGCTGCTGACAGATCAAGAAACCACAACTGCCAGAATGCTAGGTGCAAAGAACACCTTTCACAAAAGAACATTGAAGTTATGCTCTAGCATTTGCCATTTTCATGCTGAAGATGGACTCCACCCACCCCCAGACTTGGAGAAGGAGCAACTATAAGGCAAGCACATTCAGGTTCCAATCACAGATATGCAGCCCTCCCACCAAGAGAGGGAACAAACCAACTATTAAGTCTGGGCTAGTTAACAAATCAAGTGCAAAATTACATTAGCCAATAATCTTAGAATCACCTATAAATAATGACTTTAACACATAGTTTTTAAAAAAAAATTTAAAGATTTTATTTATTTTTAAAGAGAGGTGAAGGGAAGGAGAAATAGAAGGAGAGAAACATCAATGTGTGGTTGCCTCTCAGCATGCCCCCTACTGGGGGCCTGGCCCACAACCCAGGCTTGTGCCCTGATTGGGAATTGAACTGGTGACCCTTTGGTTTGCAGGCCCATGCTCAATCCGCTGAGCTACACCAACCAGGGCAACATGTAGTTGTTTTAATTAGTATTCAAAATAGATAGGACCATAATCAAATTCTTGATTTCAGTAGACTATTGCTTTTATTTTCTCTTTTACTGTTTAATCTGAAAGTTTTTAAGTATACACAAAAGTAGGGAGGATAACATAGTGAAAACTCATACACTCATAACCTTGTTTTAATATCTTTTAACATTTTGTAGTATTTGCTTCATCTCTTTTTTTGCTATAGTAACTTGAAGAAATTTATAGACATCATGACATTTACCACTACCCTCCCCCCGAAACTAGTACGTTTTCTACATAACCATAATATCATGATCTTACTCAATAACATAATTCCTTAACATCATCTCACACCCCAATCCCACTTTTTTAATTATTCCCATAATATTTTGAGAGCTAGTTCATTCAAATCTAGACTCAAGCAGAGCACATCTTGGATTGGGATATTATAAATGGACAAGTATCCAATCCTTTGTTGTTCTGTGATGGGAGAGTTATGGGTTACCACATCATTCAGCAAAGACTGTGTAAAAGACAATGAGACAGGCAGTTTTTAGGCAAAGTAGGAAGCATAGACAATTGGGGAGAGAATTACAGGTAAAGATAGTAAGAGAGATGATACATGGGCAAGGAGATGCCAGTGGATCAGTGTGTAGACATATTGCTATGGATTACTTACATATGAATGCTGTGTAGAGAATGTGGTTAGAAAGCCAACTGCTGAATGTTTCGTGGTTGAAAAGAAAAGGAGACAGGAGGAGATGGTATAGGAAGTGAGGCTGAAAAATTACAACAGCAGAGTCCGTCTAGAAAGGCAAGAGGAGACAAGAGGCCCAGGTGTCTCCAAGCGGAATGCTACAGACAAAAGAAACTTAAAGTGCTGTAACAGAGCTGTGATGGGTCCACCAAATCAGCAGTGCTTATTAGAAATGCAAATTCTTGGGCCCACCCTATAATGACTCAGCAAAATCTCTAGGAATGGGAGCCTGGAAATCTGTGTTTTAATATGTTCTCCCAGATATTCTTATGCACGCTTAAATTTAGGAAACATTGGTCTATAATTAATTTTGTCAGTTTCTCATCTCAGCAAATACCCTGATTCTACAAACAGCACCTTCGTCTTCCATCTCACGTTCTGTCTATAGCACAGATTTTTCCTATTCTAAAAAAGAAAAGAAAGAAAGACACACATCAACCAAATTTTTTAAAGCCTTTAGTTTTCTACCTTACAATTCTTCCAATTATCTGTAATGTCTCCAATTATACAGTGGTAGGTAAAAGTAAGTTTGCAGTTGTATGTAAAATGTAGTTTATTTTTATGTTATTTATTAATTATCATATTATTTTTCCAATGAACAAATGTAAACCCACTTTTGCTCTCCCCTGTATATGATCTATAGCCATAAACTTCATAGTCTCATAAAATATCACTATTTAAGAACATGAAATCCAACCATCTTCTACAGAACCCTGCTCCACAGCCTCAAGCAACACAATCAGAAAATGACCTGCACATCAATAATTCTCCAGCCTTATTATTGGCCATAAGCAGCATTCTTGAAATTTAACTCTTTGAGCTTCTTAATATACCAATGTAATACCATTTAACTTTTCATTTACAATTCCTCAGATCTTCCTATTCTACACACTCACATAGTCAAGTTAATTTTCCAAGATTCAACCCTCAACACATGCTCATTATTTTTTCTTTTTCTCTCCTATAGAAATAACATCCTGTGTTCCATTTCAGAAGTTACCTGCTAGTGAATGATTATGGTATTGAAGAATTAGTAGGCTCAAAAGTCACATATGAATTCACCAATTGGACAAATTACATATTTTGTCACTTGACACTCATATATTTTCTCCAAATCTTCAATTCCCCACAGCCAGTTCTTTCTAACCTTTCACAGCTCAGGCCTTAAATCTCATGTCACCTCAGTCTAGAATTACTCTTTATTTCATGATTCATCAAACCTTAGGTTCATTATATGTTTCTTTCCTAGCTTGCTTCTATGGTCCTTGCCCAAGTCCCATTACACCCATAAAAATATTAAACATAATGTAACAATAATACTTTTTAATGAAGTTAAATAAAATATAGAAGGGAAACATCTAAGATTAGAGCTAGAAACTTGAATTCTATTTTGTCTACCTCTCAGAGGCTCAGTTTCCTTCCTCTAAAATGATGGTGTAAAAACTGCTTACTTTATAAGGTTGTTGTGAAGAATATAGGCGTAATACAGGACTGTAAGCTTATGGTTATTATTTTCTCTCCTAGTCATTCCCAAAATGACTTTTGATACTCATTTAGATCAGGATATGAAAGATCAGGGTTGAGGTCTAAGTAAAACTTTGAAATAGATGAAGTCTGCTTCCCCATCTCATTAAGCCCATTGAGTATTTTTCATCCTATAAAGTCTTGGTTTCAAAAGATCGTAATATTGGCTGGCTGACAACAACTGATCTTAGCAACACAGGATTTTAGACCTGAGTTGCGTGTGCACAAGTACGTGTGTATATACACGTGCACACCGGAGAGCAGCTTTGGGGAGCAGCCAGATTTCCCAGCATCTTTGAAATCTCCTCCAAGCTTTTGTCTCTCTTCTCTCCTTTCTAATGATGTGAACCCAAAGGGTTTGAGAACAAAGCCAGAGGAAGCTGGAATCAGGATTTCTTACTGCCTCATGCCACCCACCAGCACTATTCTTTCTCTCTCTGGACCAACAGTCAGAAGCCAGGACAGGCTGTTCTTATATGATTCACTCATTTGTGCCTCAGGATCATTTAGAACCTCAAGGATGAAGCATAAATGGTGTAGGCCTTTTTTTATGTTAACTTTTTAGTGTTGTTCAAGTATAGTTATCTCCATTTTTCTACCACCACTTTACTCTGCCCCACCTACCCCCACTTCCCACCCTCAATCCTTTCCCCCTTTGGCTTTGTCCATAGGTCCTTTATACATGTTCCTTGATGACTCTTCCCCTTTTTTCCCCGTTCTCCCTTCTCTCTTTCCTTCTGCCTCCTCCCTTCTCTCTGGTCACTGTCAGTTTGTTCTTTATTTCAATGTCTCTGGTAACATTTTTGCTTGCTTGTTTGTTTTGTTGATTAGGTTCCACTTATAGGTGAGATCTAGGAACATAAAGGAAAGAATAAATAAATGGGACTTCATCAAAATAAAAAGCTTCTGCATAGCTAAAGAAAATACCAGCAAAATGAAAAGGGAACCAACAGTATGGGAAAATATATTTGCCAACGATACATTGGACAAAGGTTTGATCTCCGAAATATATAAAGAACTCACATGACTCCACTCCAGGAAGACACTTTTCCAAGGAGGAAATACAGAGGGCCCAGAGACATATAGAAGGATGCTCAGCATCACTAGCCATCAGAGAGATACAAATTAAAACCAAAATGAGATATCACTTCATACCAGTCAGAATGGCCATCATAACCAAATCTGCAAACAGTGAGTGCTGGCGAGGTTATGGACAAAAGGGAACCCTAGTACACTGTTGGCTTAAGTCTTTAGATTGGACAGAGTAAAGTTTTGTACTATTCATTCATTAAAATAAAGTTTTGTACTATTCATTCATAAAAATTAAAATAATAACTTTCTCATTATAAAATTCCTTGAGGAACTCATTATTTCAAATGCTGTTAATAATTACTTAAAATTTAGACATACTGTAAGAGCAAAACTGCAAAACCAAAAGGGAAGATGTAAATGATGATAGACTGACATATGAAGTTATAATTCACTTTAGATATAACACCCAGAACTCAAGAGTATTCACATTCATAAGTAATGAAATAGGAAGAGTCCAGAAATGTGTTCTTTCTTTCTCTATCCACCCCACCCCCTACTTTTGCAAGCAAAATTGAGAAAATGGTTTTGTACCATAACATAGTGAAAACATTATACTTTGCACATCTGGAGCAGTAAATGTAATTTTAGCCATTTCCACAGAAAGTAGAAGAAGGAACTAGCATTTGTTGGACACCAAGAGCTTTATACACACCTTAACATTTAATACTTGTAAAGAACATGATAATATTACATTATCACAATTGTGCAGATGAAGAAATTGGGGCTCAGAAAGTTCAAAAGTATTGTTCAAGTCCACAGAGTAGAACTGGGTTTGAACTCAGGTTTTTCCTCATTGCAGAGCTCTTCTCCACCTCCTTTTCTTAAAACATTTTATTGAAACATAATATTCATACCAAAATATGCTTATTCTATATATAAAGTACTGAAATTTTTACCTAGTTACCATTTCATTTAGGAAGTCTGCAAATCAAGAAACTGAGCATTACCAACACCCCGGAAACACCTTATATTTCTTCCCCCACACTCACCCTGGCATGCAAAAACACTCTACTTTCTTCCAATACCATAGATTAGTTTTGCCTATTTTTTAACTTAAATAAATGTAATCATATAGCAAGTTCTCCTTTGACTTCTTTTGCCCAACCTTAAGTTTGTGAAATGCATCATATCATTATAAGTAGTTTCAAACCATTGATTCTCGATACTGTATAGTATCCCATTATAAAAATACAAAATAATATCTTTACCCATTCTATGGTGAGTAAACATATGAGGAATTTTCTGTTTGGTGGTATTATAAACAATCCTGCTATGAACATTCTTGGTGAACTTATTTAACATCTGTTGGGTCTATAATCTAGGATTAGAATAATTGGGGTCATGAAATAGGCATAGCTTCATTGAATAATACCAGAAAGTTATCCAATGTGGCTGTGCCAATATACCTTTGTAACAGTAGAGTATGAGTTCAGTTATTCTTCATCCTTGTCAACACTTATAACTGTCTTTATCAATCAGCACATTTTGGGAGTACTGGCATTAAAATTTTGTTCTCTCTTGACTTTCTTATTCCACCTATCTTCATTGTATTTGACAGCTTGCATTTTTGAGGTAGCAAACAAGAACCTCTAACTGCGTGTTTGGCACCCAACCATCTGGCCAGGAGAAGCAATAAGCCCATGAACAAGACAGTGGAATCTTTAGGTGAGAACCAGTGTCTTAATAACTTTCAAAAAAGAACAGACGAAATGCAGTCAGTAGGAGTGCAGTAGATTACAAAAGAAGCCCCGATTCTCCACTGTGTGTCCGCTCCCTTTTGACAATATGACCTTCCTGCTCCTCTACTCAAGAGGCAGAGCGTGTTTCCCCAGCCTTTAAATAAAGATTTATTAACCTTCCAGTTTACTTCGGTCAGTAAAATGCAGCAGAAGTGACAGTATGCTGGGTTGGCGTAGGCCTCAAGATCTCTTGAGTGTTTTCACTCATTTTTTCGGTCTCCTGATGAACCACCAAGTGAATAGCTCATGCTAGCTCGCAGGAAGGTGAAAGACACATGGACCAGAGTAGAGTAGTCTGAGCTAAAACCATCCTCATAGGCTGAAAGGAGACTCATGAGAGAGTTTCAACTAAACCTAGGTCAGGTCAGCAGACTATTGATCAAGTGCAGATTTATACACTTATTAAACGAAACAAAACAAAAAAAACCCTGCCCTGGCTGGGTAACTAACTCAGTTGGTTCAAGTGTCATCCTGATACGCCAAGATTGCAGGTTTGATCTCTGGTCAGGCAGGGCACATACAAGAATCAACAAATGAATGCGTAAATAGGCGTAAATTTATGTTTCTCTGTCTCTCTCTTTTCTCTTTCTTTCTCTCCTCCTTCCTCTCTCCCTCTAAAATCAAAACACATTTTAAAAGCCATTGTTTACATCCACTAAATACAAGGAGATTGGCAAAATGTTCTGTTTTACAGTTTCCAAAAATGACCCCCTGCTTCTCTTTGATACTGAATTTCTCTGCCCCAAAGTATCTTCTCTTTCGAAGTCAAGAAACTACTCTTGGCTTTGTAGTGTTTTCCAAAAGGCAAGTGAGGTATGATTCTACTTTAGATTGCCTCTACCATCTTGAAGACCCTTGTGGAAGATACTTGGAGCAATCCCTTGATAAAAAGCAGCCTCCAAGAGTAAAACCCTGCTGCATAATCTAATTTACTTCTGGACAATGATTGCACATCAATTTCAAGTCCAGCCCAAGAAAGCTAGGAATTGCCTATGTCAGCACATGCAGCTCACTTGAACTCTGATGTGCTGCCAAATAGTCCTCCTTCCAAAGCAATCAAACCATCCCTTTGCCGGTGATGAAAATGACTGCCTTTGATGTCTTACCAGGTCTGTGCTAAAGCATTTCCAATAAAGAAAATGACTCTGCAAAAATCCTTCCCTGGTAGAGAGACAATGCGGCAGAGTAGGCCCAAGACTGAAGTCACAGGAATCACCCGGCATTTTGTTAAAGTGAAGACTTTTGTCACATAAGTTAGGGGTGGGGCCTAAGGGGCAGCATGTTGAAATAGCTTTTAAGTGATGTTGATGCTGCTAGTCCCTAGGCCATGCTCTCAGTAGCAAGCATCTAGAGAACACAGATTTTAGACCGGCAGACCTGTGATCCAGTGGTGTATAGCCTCAGCTGTCTCATCTGCTAGTTGGATTGGTGTAAGATTATGTGAGAATATGTGTGTAAAGGAATAATCACAGCCCAAGCACACAGGACATGGAGAAGATGTACGGTTACTACATTACACAGAGGTGTAGAGTTGCCCAATATTTAGCACGCAGATGCCGTCTCTCTGCAGAAATGTGTCTTGATCCTTATTGGGATTTCTAAGAGCCCAGTATCAGGCAGCCTTTGATGTTTCCTGAGTTCCGTCTTTATGTCCTGGCAGCCTCGGAAGCAGGAAAGCAGAGGTAAGCTACAAGTAATGGAATTTAGGTATTGCTGAGGGAGTCTTATTTATGATGATAAAGGTTAAAAGTGGAGATCACAGAGAAGTTATGGTGAGTCAGGATCCCCTGATTTAAAGCCTATGCTATTTGCCCTCTTTCATGATTCTTGTCTACATCCCAGACCTATGTAGCTTTTAGTCCTATACATTTATCCTTATAAGGTTAAGTTAAAAGCAGAGTGAGTCTACCACAAGTAAATATTCTGAGAAGTTTTCCAAATGCACTTTTTCATGCAAATCAAATAATTGGACAATAGAAAGAATCATATTTTACAAAACTTTTCCTTTAGGTATGTTCACTGAATCTTTGCTACTCAAAGTATGATCAGTATTGACATCATTTTGGTGTTTATTACAGATGCAGAATCTCAGGTACTCCATCAGACCACTGAATCAAGATTTTTGGTATAGGGCCCTGGGATCTGTGTTTTAACAAATGAATCTGAGGCATGATAATGTTTGAGAAGCATGGCTTTAAGAACTTGGACCAACAACATCAATTAGTAACCCTTTCTTTGGTAGAAATGTAGGATTATAGGCTTTGACCAACAATCTACTGAACTGCAACCTGTGTGTTAACAAGATCCTCACAAGTATGCTCATTGAAGTTTAGAAAATAATACTCAAGCTAGAGCATACCTCTGGACCAATCTGTCCTCTGGGGGGCAGATTTGGATGGGTTGTAGGAGCAAACAAAATGCAAATAAATCATTGGAAAGATAGAAAGGTCCAGATAGCACTGCTATGTCATTGCATTGAAGCAAAGAAGGAATGGAAGCTTCAGGAATTAATGTTCTGCCATTAACACAGCTGCTTAGCCAAGGTGTGGGATGTAATGGGCTTAAGTGAAGTGAGTTACAAACAGTGTTCTTGCTAGAAGACAATTAGAAATAATTCCCATATTGGCAACAACAATGAAAAAAAGTACTGGATTCTCAATTCCCTCCCTCTTCCATTTGGATCAGAGTCCAAAAACAAGGGGAGATCTTGTTCTTTCGTGTGGGTAATGCATTGTTTCCCAAATTTTTACTCAGGGCTCCAGATTTAAAACTGACTGTTTCTGTGAACTTTGATTTGCTTGCAGTCCTAGGGATAGAGAGAGACTTCTATTATTAAAAAAAAAAAAAACAACAACAAATAAACCTTGTCCAGGTCAGTAGCTATGCCTAGATTTGTTTTGACTTTTTTTTTTAATTATCTGGGGATAAATATGGGGAAAGTAAAATCTTGCTCTCTGTTCAAAATCTGCTGATGGTACCATGACCAGAGGATATAACAACTTTTCAAGTTATTCTGTGAACAAATGTATGCAAATAAATTGGATAACCTAGAAGAAAAACATAAATTCCTGGAAACATATAATCTACCAGGACTACATCATTATGAAATACAAAATATGAGCAAACCAATTACTAGTAAAGACATTGAATCAGTAATCACAACCTCCCAACAAACAAAAGTCCAGAACCAGGCTGCTTTGCTGACAAATTCTATCAAACATTCAAAGAATAATTAATGACACTCTTTCTCAAACTCTTTAAAAAATAGAATAGGGGGAACTCTTTCAAATTTGTTTATAAGAACAGTATTGACTGATACCAAAACAAGACAAGGGTGCCATAAGAAAATGAAATTACAGCCAATATTCCTGATAAACATAAATGAATAAATCCAAAACAAAATATTAGCAAACTGATTCAACAGTACATTAGAAAGATTATACGCCATGATAAAGTGGAATTTATTCCAGGGATGCAAGGGTGGACATTTCCAAATCAGTTACTGTGATATAACATATTAACAGAATGAAGAGCAACAATCATATGATCATCTCAATAGATGCATAAAAAAGGTTTCAAAAAACTTTAACATCTATTTATGATAAAAACTCTACAAAATGGGTATAGAGGAAACATACCTTGTCATAATAAAGGCCTTATATAACAAACTCGCAGCTAACATCATACTCAATGGTGAAAAGCTGGAAGTGTTCATCTGTCTCTTCAATAAATGGTGCTGGGAAAACTAGATAGCCACAACCATAAGAATAAAACTGGATCACTGTCTTACACCACCCATAAAAATTAACTTAAAATGGACTAAAGAGTTGAACATAAAACCTGAAACCATAAAACTCCTAGAAGAAAACATAAGTGGCAAATTCCTTGACATAAGTCTCGGTGATGATTTTTTAAATCTAAAACCAAAAGCAGCAAAAGCAATAAACAAACAAACAAGTGGAAGATTATCAAAATAAAAAACCTCTGCATAACAAAGAAAACATCAAAAAAATGAAAAGGCAATGTATTGAATGGGAGAAAATATTTGCAAATCATTTATCTGATAAGAGGCTGATATCCAAAGAAAAAAGACCACATACAACTCAATAACAAAAGTCAAAACAATCCTAATTAAAAAATGGGCTGAAGATCTGAATACATAGCTCTCTAATGGAGACACACAGATGCCAACAGATACATTTAAAGATGCTTCACATCATTAATCACCAAGGAAATGTAAATCAAAAGCACACAAGATATTACCTCACACTTCTTAGAATGGCTATTATCAAGTAAAAAAGAAAATAAAGTATTATTAACTCCAATAAAAAAAAGACTGGAAATAACTGGTGTTGGTGAGGATGTGGAGGAAAGGGAATCATTGTCCACTGTTTGTGGGAATGTAAATAGGTGCAACCACTATGGAAAACAGTGTGGAGGGTCCTCAAAAAATAAAAAAATTGAGCTACCATATAATCCAGCAATTCTATTTCTGTGTATTTATCTATAGAAAATGAAAATACCAACATGAAAAGATATATGCACCCTCATGTTTATTATGGTATTATTTACAATAACCAAGATACGGAAATAACCTAAGTGTCAATGAATGAATTAATGAATGAAATCCTTGTATACACACACACATAAGCATACCAAATATAATATTCATCCATTAAAAATTAAATCTTGCCATCTGTGACAACATTGATTAGCTTCAAGAGCATTGTGCTAAGTGAAATTATTCAGAAAGAGAAAGGCGAATATTGTATAGTTTCTGTTATGTGTGGACTCTATAAATAAATAAATAAATAAATAAATAAATCTCAAGTTCATAGATAAGAGAACACATTGCTGTTGCCAGAGATGGTGGGTGAAAGAAATGGGTAAGCTGGGTTTTTTTTTCCTTTCCTAATATACATAGCTACAGATGTTATATCCTGAGATGCCTGTGTTCTGTACCCCTACCTTCAGGTAACTTTCTTTTTTTATTGTATTTTTTCCCATTACCATTTATCCCTCTAAGACCCAATCCCTCCCACTCCTGCAATCACACTATTTTCCATGTCCATGAATCCTTTTTCCTTTTTGGCTCGATCCTTCCTTGCAGCATTATTTACAATTGCCAAGATATGGAAGCTGCCCAAGTGTCCATCAGTATCTACATGAAACAGCTATGGCACTTTTACACAATGGGTTACTACTCAGCCATAACAAAGAAGAAAATTTTACCCTTCGTGACAGCATGGATGGATCTGGAGAACATTATGCTAAGGATGAACTATTTCGTTTTTCCTTGTTTCATTTTTTTTTTTAGTTTAAATATATTGAATAGAAAAATAAAATGTATTTTTAGTTCTAAAGGTATAACATACATATACATATAGCAGCTGCTGACTTAGTACATAAAACTCATTTGCCTCCTTGTCCAAATTTTCCAAGAACCAGATATTAAGTTGTGATTAATCATGCAAAGGTGATATTGAAAAAAAAAATGGGGAGGAAGACTGGGAGAGTTTTAGACCATGATGCAGGTCTGACTCCTGCAGAGGAGAGAGGGAAGGAAGGACGGTAGGGAAGAAGCATCCAAGACCACTGTGCTGTCTAAAGAGGGTTCGGCAGCGTTGTCAGAGAGTCCCTGAGCCAAAGTCCGCTGTCAGAGGAGGCTTGTGTCTCCAAGAAATGGGACTGCCTGAGATGGATGTCTGTAGCAGTTGGGACCCTCAGTCAACATCTCTTCCTTTAGATGTAGGTCTGCAAGGCATTTTTTCAAAGCCAAACTTTTCTCCTCATCCTTCTCATCAAAAACTCAGTAGTGCCTAGCATTTGAAGAACCATATTCTAGTCTATCTGGCTTCTCATGGAGGGTCACATAAATATGAAAAGCAGCCAGTCTGCAGTCCATACTATCAAAGCAAATTGTCAACTGTCTGTTTGCATGAAGGCTCTATGTGCTCTTTGGAGAATTAACAACAAGAACTTTGGCATTGTTATGTAAATATTGGACAATGGAATTGTGAGTCTTAACTAAATGTTGAATGCCATTTGATAGCCTTTGAGAAGGCAAGAGACCAGTGTGATTTTGAAGATGTGAAGTGATATGTACCCTGCCTTGGAACGCCAACACACTTGTTGGCAGTAAGGACTTTTTGAGCAGTTCTCTGAGTTCCCTTAAACTCTCCTCTGACCATACTCTTGTTGCACATTTTTCAATAAAGGGGATTGAAAGAGACATACTATGTAGCACACTTAAGATGTCCAATTTCAATTTTCAAAAAATCCTAGAACCAAGAAGCAAGGGAACGGGATTTAAATTTTGTTATCTTGCTGTATTTCAGCAAGTCACTTAACCTCTCTTCAAAGCTGTATTATTTTTGTCCCTGGGAAATGGAGAGTACTTAAATGCAATTCACATGATAGATTAGTTTTGCTTATTAAATGATATCGCTGTTTTGAAAAATTTAAAATGTCATACAAAGGAAAGGTGATTGTGTGAATTGGACTCAGTCCTGTTAAGGAAAATAGTTTAATTTAAAGACACAAATGGATTAGAACTGGAAACAAAGTCCCAAGAAACCAGAGTAGAACTAGGGGTTGGCCATTATCTCTCTGCCCAGGTTTACCTCTCTTTTAGATAGGCAGATTCCTCTCTCCTCTATATTTCTTAATTTAAATCCTGGCCCCTTGCAAATGAAAGGTCTGTACTTGAGATCATTCACCAGCCACCCCGCTTCCATGGAAGACCC
>PVJI01031352.1:0-13172 GCA_004026765.1 Micronycteris hirsuta
ATAGAAAACCATGATTTTGATTCAATATAAAATGGGTAGTTAAGCCTCTAAATATACACTTTATTGGAAGCTGAAACACATGTAATTACTCAGGTACTCATTCCTGATTTTTTCTCTTTTACACACACATTACACACACAAGTCTAAGCAAAATATATAAATGTAAATATGGTATTTCATTCAAGGAGTTCATCATCACCCAGCCTTTATTATATGAAATGTTAAAGGGATTTATATAAGACATGGAGGGATATCAACAGGGGAGTGGGAGGGGGAAAAGGTACAGAGAATAAGCAGCATAAATGGAAGGTAGAAAACAGACGGGGAGGTTAATAATAGTATAGGAAATGTAGAAGCCAAAGAACTTATGTGTATGACCGATGGACAAGAACTAAAGGGGAGAAAAGGCGGGGGTGTACGGAGAGGGGGAAAAAAGGGGGGGAAATGGGACAACTGTAATAGCTTAATCAATAAAATATATTTTAAAAAATGTAAATATGGTATTTCTAACTTCCTGTTTTCTATCCTTAAAGCACAGATTTCTTGGACCTAGTGAAAATAAATTTTCAAGTAACTGCATTAGAAACTTTTATAATTGATATAATCTACATTGGAAGAATGTCAGAATTTATTTTTTGAAGTTTTTATTATTGAAAATATTTTTAAAAAAATTTTTTAAATGCTTATTGATTTGAGAGAGGAAGAGGGCAAGGGGAGAGAGAGAGAAACATCCATGCGAGAGAGAAATGTCGGTTGGTTGCCTCCCATATTCACTCTGACCAGATCAAACACGAAACCTAGGTATGTGCCCTGACAGGGAATCGAACTCCCAACTTTTGGTATACCAGACGATGCTCCAACCAAGTGAGCCACACTAGCGAGGGCTTGAAAATATTTCTTGTTAGTACAGTTTATTTGCATCCTAAATAAATAATAATAATAATAAGTTACTTCACACTGTCTTCTGAATTCCCTATGTCTTACCTACAACAAAACAAGTTACTTTGGGTATCTACTGGATGAGTCACAAAGCCAGAGTTTGGACTTCATCATTGGTTTCAGTCTTATTTTTAGAGGTGTGGGCATACAAAAGAAGTTCTTAATCTGGAGACATTTAAAATGGCTTTTGTTTTCTACAGAAAGAAAATAGGCTGTCAAACTTCAGGACCATCACAGCATCCTTTAAATACAAAATAACTATTTTGTACAAAATGTTTACATTCCTTATCTTATCAACGTATAAAGTAACACAGCCCTGACACCAGTGGAACTTCGTGGACAACGGAATGCTTTAGTAAGCCTTGTCAAAACAGGTGTTTTCCTCTTTAAAATGTCACAAAGTATACATAATCAAATGAATGCATTTTCTTTCCATGTGTTACTTACAGATTATTGTCTAAAAAAGCATAAATTTCATGGACAAGCCTTTCTCTCCTTGTTCTTATGCATAAAATGGAAAAAATATCTTTTACTGAAGTCCAAATTACAGGTAAGAAGAAACAAAAACCAAGTGACAGGTGAATGGGGGTGAATTTTCAAATGCCAGTAACTTAAAGAATTTGCAGGTGTTCCATTTTTCATTAGCATTGGGATTTTCTGTTTTCTATAATATATGAACATTTTAAATGGATAAGAATAGTTTTCTTATCCATTTAAATAGAATACAATAGAATGTAACATTAGATTTTTCTCATTTGTATCTATTTAAAATTCACATTTTCATTTTACTGTAACTTCTCTTTCAAAACAAATCTCAAAAATAGGAAGAAAATGCCCAATGGGAAGTTTTATTTACTTGGTAGGAAAATTGAAAAAAAGAAAATGAACACATTCTTCACAATCTCAGAGTTGACAAAAATCTGTATTTCAAGTGGTTTCTAATCTCCCTTAAAAATTTGAAAGTTGTATATAACATTTTATAATCTTAACAGCCAGATTAATGTTACTGTGCTCTGGATCTAGTTTTAATTGTATACTTCTTATAATACAATGTAAGGATGATTGATTTGGTAATTTTGAACCTATTGATTAAACTGACCCCAACAAACACTGGTCATTCTTTTGGTGGAGATATTTACAAGCATTTATAGTCACTGGCTTCTTGGAGTTGTTTCTTGCTATCTTCCTGATCTTACAATTCCCCAATTTAAAGGTGTGAGAAAACGAACACCCTCCTTTTCGAGAAATGGCGTGGAGAGAAGACCTGTGGGGTATTAACACAAACGCAGACCTTTTGAAGTTGATGTCTGTAAGATTTTGCTGCTACGTTTTTGTCGTTTCTTTCATCAAAATTTAGTCCTGGCTGGTGTAGCTCAGTGGATTGAGCTCGGGCTGGGAACCAAAGGATCCCTGTTCGATTCCCAGTCAGGGCATATGCCTGGGTTGCGGACCAGGTCCCCAGTGAGGGCCATGTGAGAGGCAACCATACATTGCTGTTTCTCTCCTCCCTTCCCCTCTCTCTAAAAATAAATAAAAATTTGTGAGCAGTCTCAGCGTCGCAGGTCCCCCTCACCCTCCGCGAGACTGAGCCCGCGGAGTCCGATTGCCCAGGCCATCGAACCGGGGTAGCTCAGGGCTCCGCCGAACCCGCGGGTTGCGAGTCCGGCCGGCCGGCCCTAGGTCCAGGCCCTTCTGGGAGATCTGAGGCCTCTCCCAAAACATCCCTACAGGGCTTTCCCTTTGTTCATTCATTCCGCGAGCATCTGTTCAATTTCAGATGCTCTCTGTCCTCCCCTCGTTAATGACCCAGCGAAGCCAGGGAGAATGAATCTCGGCCACTGCTTCGCAAGCACCGCGTAGGATTTACCAAGTGCCCTCCCTCCGAGTTTCAAGCGGCCGGGAGCAGGAGGGGCTTCAGGCCGCGGCCGAGGCACTCTGGACCGAGGGCTGGGAGCGGGCTGGGAGCCAGGTCTCCAGCACTCCAACGGGGGGGTGGGCGGGCAACCAGGTCTGGGAGTCTCCGCCGGTTTTCCCACCCGGCTCCTCCCGGCCGCACAGCGGAACTACAACTCCCAGCAGCCCGGCTGCCCGGACTTCCGGAAGCCACAGCTGGGCGGGGAGGAAACGCTGAGACCTGGCCAAGAAGCCGGGGGTTCATTTAGCAAGAAAGGGGGGCGGGAAGGGTGGTGGGAATAACCTGTCAATTCGCCACCATGAATGTGGTTTTTGCTGTGAAGCAGTACGTTTCCAAAATGATAGAGGACAGCGGACCGGGTATGAAAGTACTTGTCATGGATAAAGAGACGGTGAGTTTGCTTTTGCTCAGTATTTGTGAGGGAACCCTCCTTCTTTTACAATAGCTGGTCCCATTGCACTGTAGGATTTAGTATTTAATTAAAGATTTTTAAGTAAGGGTCAGTTCTGTACGGAACTGAAAGACTGTGTAAAGCTTGCCCAGTAGGTTTTCAGACTAAAGGGCTTTAACCACTGCCAGAGATTTTGTTCTTGTACCTGGGACAATTTCTTGGAATCAGAAATCCTTTTCTAAATGTTTCTTCCAAGAATATGTGAGACAGAGCACCGGGGAGATTTGGGGATGGTCCTGTTATTTCTACTCAGCATTGTGTTTTTAAAGTAAAGCTGTGGGGCTCAAGCTGAGATGACAGATTATTTAATTGTTGATCACAGAATTAAAAAAAAAAACTCAATAAGGAGATAGAAAAAATTGGCGGGGAGTGGTGGTGGGGGGAAATGTATGGATTGTCTGTTTTCAAAGAGAGCATCTGGTACATTACCTGCATGTTTTGGATGCTCAGTAAATGTTATTACATATGTCAAGTATTTAAACTGCCCAATTAAGTATTAATGAAATTTTTGTTTAAGTTTTAGGTAGTGTTGCTTGTTTTTATTATTCTGGACCTTCATAACATTAGTAATTCTTTTTCTTTACAGACTGGTATAGTGAGTATGGTATACACACAATCGGAGATTCTTCAGAAGGAAGTGTACCTTTTTGAACGCATTGATTCTCCAAATCGGGAGATCATGAAACACCTGAAAGCAATTTGTTTTCTTCGACCAACGAAGGTACAACATAAACTGAACTGCCATCTGCCCAGGCAGATTCAGAACGCTATGATCTGAAAGCATTAAAAAGGCAAAATAAATGTGTAATATCGTCATTTGTGGCATCATAATTATGCTGGTTTATCAGAGTTATAACCTTGACTCTCCTCCTTCCCATATCTCAGTTCACTTCTTCCAGCCATTTTTTTTTCCTTCAAAATGTCTTTTAGGTTTTCAGCTCTTTCCAAAGACACTAACTACCCTGCCAGAAACCCACATCACTTTATTCCTGGATTAACCTCATACTGAACACCATTGCCATTTATTCTTATATCTTATTCTTACTCTTGTACCAGTGTCTTGAGTCTTTATCATTTTATTCATGTCTATGCTAAGAAACCCATAATGGCTCGATTTTACTTCCATGATTAAATCTATACTTAGCAGCCTGGCCCTCAAAACACTCTTTTAGCTGCTCTGGGCTGCCCTTATGTATCCAATTCCACTGGCCTACCTCTGCACCTCCACTACAGCCAACCAGACCTTTTTATCATCCCTCCATGTACTTGTTCCTGCCCTCGATTTGTTTGTCCTTTTACCCTAACTGAGATTCTTTAGTCTTCTGTCAGTTTTTGTCCAACATCCAAATCTTGCTTGAATCCTCCTTTAAAAGTCCTTAACTATTTCAATCTTATTTTGTATATTCTCTTACCTTATATTCCTGTTCTTCAACTCCAGTGTACTCTTTTACCACACTTGGACATTATGTACTTTCCAAAATACAAATTTGATCATGTTACCCCCACTTGGAATCCTTGAATGACTTCTCATTATTTTTATGATGAAGACAAAACTCCTTAATTGTGTCCTGCAAGGCCCTGTGTGGTCTAGTTCCGATCATTTCTACAGCCTCATTTCAAACCATTTCCACTTTTTTGCTCTTAGCCACATCAGTGTTTCAGTCCACTATATTCCATCATGCCACAGGACCTTTGCATAGGCTCTTTTCTGTTTGAAACTTCTTCACTGCAAGCAAATCCATGACCTTGTGACCAGGTCAAACCTTCCTGGTACAAGCACTTACAGCACCATCTTCCTTCCCTATTGCTTGTCATGTTTGAAATTTTATATGATTTGTATGATTAATTAATATCTACCTTACATACCAGCAGTAAGTTCCATAAGAAGAGAGATGGCCTGTTTTTTCACAGTATTATGTCCCCAGTGCCTGCCATGTGGTGGACACTCGATAAACAGTTCCTGAATGAGTGAATGCATTAATTCTGTTACAGTAGTTTCTGGTTGTTTCACATATGTAGCTCTTAGTCATGAAATTCTGGTCTGAGAGGGATCTCAGAGATCATGTAGTACATTTCCTAACTTGTTTACTAGAGAACCTCTTTCATATAAATATATGTGAGGGTATATATATCTATATATACATACATATTCTGAAAATAATGTTCTTAAAAACAATTTTCCTTAATATTGTATGATAAAATTAACTTTAATCTATTTTCATCTAAATGACAATTAAAAAATCCTTTTTCCCATTTAACAAGCAATGTGCATTGCTTACACTACTTTTAATTCCGTAAGAAACTTTTTTTTTAAACTTTCAAATATGGTATTTTACGTCATATATCGTTTGGGGTCCAATTTTATACTGAAATTTAACCCTGTGTTATAGTATCAAAAACAGGTAAGACCTGCATTATGATCTTATATAACTGGAAGTCATATGTTTCGACCATATAAAAATCAACTGTTTTTACTTCTAAACTGCTTATGTTACTTCAAAATAATGTAATTACAGAAAGGTCTTAGCCTGCTGTTTGCATATATTTCACAAACATTGCAGTTGTGCAGGCTTAGGTCCCAATAAGCTGAAAAGCAAAGTGAATATAATTAAGTATATTTTACCTTGACTCTTGGGGGTTTTTAATATTAAATTTATTGCAGTGACATTGATTCATAGGGTCATAAAGGTTTCAGGGGTATGTTTCAATGATGCATGATCTGTATATTGTATTGTGTGATTGTTGGTTTTTAAAAGGACTAGACATGTTTTGATATTCTATATAATAATTTTCATCAGCTAAATATTTGTAGGTAAGCAGCTTGAGGCAAAATTGCAGAATTATCAATTTTATGTTATATTTCAACATTTGTGTTCTTCCTATATTTTTAATCTTTATTTGACCAACATAGCACAGCTAGTTAATATTACATATGATTCTTGATCATTACGTTTAATGTATTTCTCTTTCACTTCCAGCCCTCACCCTCCCCAACAAACACACACTTAAATCTAGACCTCGGCACACAGTAATAGACTAGTGGTAAACACTTTAATAAACCAATGGATGATGTTTATTACTTCTTCACTTAAGCAATTCTCCTATTTTGTTCATTTGTTCTTTTCTAGGAGAATGTGGATTATCTGATTCAGGAGCTCCGAAGACCCAAATACAGTATATATTTTATTTGTAAGTATGTTACTTTATTCAGTCATGTAACTATATGCCAGCTAGCTATGTTCTGTTGCACGCTTTATATCATCAAGAAGTTCATTGAATCAGTCACTAAAAGAGACTTTTCTTTTTTAATGTCCTTTCAAAGTTTAAAAGTCTTGCAGCCAACTTTCTATTTGAGAAAGCTAAATGTGGTTTCCATTCTTCATTAATCACTTAGGTAAAAAATTCTTTTTTGTTTAACTATGCCTTTCAAAATTTTTTGTAAGACAAAAGTTGTAAGTAGCCTAGTTTCACAACAAGTATGCTTATTCCTATTTTACACTTTTATGAACTGAAGCATAGAAACTGATTTATTTACTTGGAGGGAGGATATACTTGCGTTTGTTGGAAGGCAGAGCTTTACTTACCAAATGAAAATATTCCACTTGTCTTTGCTACTTTATGTAGTACTTGAAAGTACAAATCATCAGATAGCCATCTCTTACTTGCCTAACTTGGCAGGGGGAGTGGTGGGGGGTAACAGGGAGGATAGGGGAGCAGAGGACTGGAAATAAACTAGCTTTGTGGTTACTATACAATTACATGGATTTTTATTTTCATGCAATACATTCTGTTTTGGAAGTTACATCTGTTCTCCTCTAGATGTCATTATTGATCTTTATAGGTTAGTGTAGTTTATTTGGTACCATTTCCAAAACCAAGGACCAAACTTAGTACCCAGTATGTACGGTATTTAAGAAGTTTTAAAGCTTACTTGATTGAGGCTTTGAAGTTTTGGGGTTTAGACTGTACGTACTTTCTTCAGCATATATTACAATTTAATAATGGTACCAAAAAGTAACAGTTATGGTAAGACTTTGTATTTTATGAAGAACTTTCTTATATATTATTTCATTTGGCCCTTACAACAACCTCAAGAGGTAAAAACAGACAATTTTATTAGTTTCATTATTTCTTGTTTTATTTTGGTTTGGTTGTTTGTTTTGGGTTATAGACACAGGTTTTCTTTTTTAATTAAAGATTTTATTTTGAAATAATTGTAGATTCACATGTAGTTGTAAGACTAATACAGAGACCCATATACCCTTTCCCAGTTTCCCTTGGGGTAGCATCTCATACAGCTGTAGTGCAGTATCACATCCCGGGTATTGACATCGGTACAGTCAGGATACAGAACATTTCCATCTCCATCGGGATCCCTGGTATTGTCCTTTCTCTAGCCGTATCCACTTCCCTCCCACCCCAACCCTCTCATTAATCCCCGGCAACCACAACTGTTCCAACTGTTCTCCATTTCTGTAATCCCGTCATTTCACGAAGGTTATATAAGTGGAATCATACAGCAAACAACCTTTAGGGATTGGTTTTTGTTTCGTTTTGTTTTGTTTTTTACTCAGCATAACTCTCTAGAGATTAATCCAAGTTATCCATCTATCAATAACTCATTCCTTTTTATTATTGACTAGGATTCTGTGGTATAGATGTGCCACACTTTGTTTAACTCTTTTACTTCTTGAAGGACATCTGAGTTGTTTCCAGTTTTGGCCACTACAGATAAAGCTGTTAAAAACGTTTGTGTGAACGTAAGTTTCATTTCTTCGTAATAACTAATGCCCAGGAGAGCAATTGCTGGGTTATATGGTAGTTGCGTGTTTAATGTTTTAAGAAACTGCCCGTTATTTTCTAGAGTAACTATACCATTTTACATTTCCACTAGCAATGTACAGGTGGTACATTTTCTTTGTATTGTCACAAGCATTTGGTGGTGTCCCTATTTTTTATTTTAGCTACTCTGATAAGTGTGCAGTTATTCCAGTATTTTTTAGTCTTATCACAAGCTAGGTATTTAGGAAAGTGTAGTTACTTATGTACTCAGTGGTTGGTAGGTAGATAGGTGGGGAGAGTGAGAGAGAGTCAAGAAATAGAGACTGATTCCCTGTGCTTCCACATTTAAATGTAAGTGAACATCTAACAGAATCATTCTTTTGCTGTGTCTCTTAGCTAAAAATGGAATAAGCCATGAGGTAAAAGGCTCCTTTTTCCTCCAAAGAGAGTTCATTGATGCAGCAATTAAGATTAATAATGAATGATTAGACCCATGTGCACACTTCTGGCCAAGATGGAGATGTAGGTAGACATAATGTGCCTCCTTGCACAACCAAAAGGACGACAACAAATTTAAAAACAAAAAACAACCAGAACTGACAGAAAATTGAACTGTATGGAAGTCCGACAACAAAGGAGCTAAAGAAGACACATTCATCCAGACTTGTAGGAGGGGCGGAGATGGGCAGTGAGGCGGAAAGAATTCATGGCAGCTGATGGAGCAGGCGGTCCCACATTTGTGTGCATATAAACCTGGAGGAATAACTGGGGAGTGAGACAGACTGCGCAACCCAGGGTTCCAGTGCAGGGAAATAAAGCCTCAAACACACCCACTGGGGAATCAGCACCAGAAGAGCCCAATTTGATTGTGGGTAGCAGGGGAAGTGATTTAAAGCCAGCAGAGAGTGGAGCAAGCAACATTGTTCCCTCTTGGACCCCTCTCCTACGTACAGTGCCACAGCACAGTGATGTGGGTTGCCCTGCCCTGGTAGACACCTAAGGCTCCACCCCAACTACAAAACAGACATGCCAAAACAACAACAAAAAAAATGACCCAAATGAAAGAACAGATCAAAGCTCCAGAAAAAATACAACTAAATGATGAAGAGATAGCCAACCTATCAGGTGCACAGTTCAAAATAGTGATAATCAGGTGCTCACAGAATTGGTTGAATATGGTCACAAAATAGAGGAAAAAGTGAAGGTCATGAAAAGTGAAATAAAGGAAAATGTACTGGAAACCAACAATAATGGGAAGGAAACCAGGACTCAAATCAACAATTTGGACCAGGAGAAAGAAATAAACAGTCAACCAGAACAGAATTAAGAAACGAGAATTCAAAAAATTGAGGAGAGGCTTAGGAACCTCCAGGACTTTAAACGTTCCAACGTTTAATCATAGGGGTGCCAGAAGGAGAAGAGGAAGACCAAGAAATTGAAAACTCATTTGAAAACATAATGAAGGAGAACTTCCCTGATGTGGCAAAGGAAATAGACTTCCAGGAAGTCCAGGAAGCTCAAAGAGTCCCAAAGAAGTTGGACCCAAGGAAGCACACAGCAAGGCACATCATAATTACATTACCCAAGATTAAAGATAAGGAGAGAATCTTGACAGCAGCAAGAGAAAAGGAGACAGTTACTTCCAATGGGAATCCATTGGACTATCAGCTGATTTCTCAAAAGAAACCTTACAGGCCAGAAGGGGCTGAAAAGAAGTATTCCAAGTCTTGAAAGGCAAGGACCTACATCCAAGATTACTCTATCCAGCAAAGCTATCATTTAGAATGGAAGGGCAGATAAAGTGCTTTCCAGATAAGGTCAAGTTAAAGGAGTTCATCATCACCAAGCCCTTATTATATGAAATGGTAAAGGGACTTACCTAAGAAAAAAAAGATCAAAACTATGAACAGTAAAATGACAACAAACTCACAACTACCAACAACCAAACCTAAAAAAAAAAATGAAAACAAAGACATAAACTAAGCAAACAACTAGAACAGGAATGGAATCACAGAAATGAAGATCGCTTGGAGGGTTATCAGCAGGGAGGGGCAGGGGGAGAAAAGGGGAAAAGGTACAGGGAATAAGTAGCATAAATGGTAGGTAGAAAATAGGGGGAGGTTAAAAACAGTATAGGAAATATAGAAGCCAAGGAACTTATATGTATGACCCATGCACATGAACTAAAGTAGGGGAATGCAGGTGGGAGGGGAGGTGCAGGACAGAGGGGAATAAAGGAGGGAAATGGGACAACTGTAATAGCATAATCAATAAAATATATTTTTTAAAATACTAAAAAATTATTAATAATTAATATTTTCTCTTCTAGTTCTAAAGATTGTTTGATATGAGCTATAAGTCTATGATGTGGAAGGAAAACATTATATATTGTACATACACATACACACAATATTAATGTAGTTAGCACTAAAGCCTATGAAAAATAGAGTTGAAATTTCTTGGGTGGAGCAATCAATTTCACACTTTTATTTAGTTATTTAGATTAAAATAAACTAAAATGTAATTATATATAGTAATTTTATTTATTACAATACAAACTTTCAGCACAGTTTATTTTAGCACTAAACTTGCCTTCTGCTCATAACACTTCTTTGAATCCTCACCCAAGGATGTATTGTTTTACTATTGATTTTAGAGAAGAAGAGAGAGAAACATAAATATGAGAGAAACATCAGTCAGTTGCCTCCCATATGCGCCCCAGCGCCCAAACCGGGGATCGAACCCACAACCTTTTGGTGTTAAGGGATGACACTCTTAACCACTTGAGCCACCTGGTCAGGACTCATATCATTTTTTCATAATTTTATTGTTTTATATTTTTATACCTGCTGAGTATCTTGTATTACATGCGCCTTTCAAAGAGTATATAAAAGTAGACAGAATAGTATAATAAATTCCAATGTACCCGTCACCCAGTTTCAACGATTACTATACCATGGCCAGTCTTGTTTTAGCCAGACTGCCCCCCACTCCCCCACCGATATTATTTTGAAGGATATCTAAGATGTCACACGATTTTATCCCTAGTACTTCAGTATGTATCTCTAAAAGATAATGGCTCATTTTTAAGAATACTATTATTACACTCAAATCATAAAAAATAATTCCTATTCTAAAATACTCATTCAGTGTTCAAATTCTCTCATGTCTTTTTTCCCCCCACAGTTCGTTTTAATCAGGATCATAGTAAGGTCCACACATTGCTATTGGTTGATATGCTGTTTAAGCTTTTCTTTACTCTTCTCTTGGTTATCTCTTCTGTGCAATTTATCTGTTGAAGAAACCACATTGTTCTGTTAAAGTTTCCTACAGCCAGGATCTTACCGATCGCACCCCGTTAGGTATTTTAACATGTTCTTGGCAGTTTAAAATGTTCTCCTGTCTTCCAGTTTCTGTAAGTTGGTACCTGGATACAGAGGCTTAATTAGATTCAGGTTTGATTTCTTCTTGGCAGAGTACTTCATAGTTCGTGTGGTGTGCTTCTACTGACTGTCTCTTATTGTGATGTTAGCAGTGGTTGATGCTTCATGCCTAGGTCCTTCCATTGATTCATTAGGGGTTGAAAAACATGGTGTTTTAATTCTGTCATTATCATTGCTTCTTTATTTTTTAGCTGGGATGGTTCTATAAAGAGAAATTTCCCTTCGCCTACTCTTTGGTTATCTGGTAGTACAGTTTGTATATAAAAAGGATAAAATCTTACTTCTTTCCCTTTGCTATTTTCAGCGTAAGATTTGATTCCCTAGCATCCTCCAATACCTACAATGGTGGTTTTTATAAAAAGTGTTATTATGAATTTATGGATTTAAACATATTTGTGCTACTCTTTCCAATTTGAAGGTGTTCAACTTTGACATATACTACAATATATACTACACTCCCCTTAGTTGTTAGGCTTTAACTGCCAGGCCCACTTATGTCTAATTGCAGCAAAGATGATCTCCTTTTAGTCAACAACAACTCATATGTCTGTTTCAGATTTCAGTAATGTGATCAGCAAGAGTGACGTGAAGTCATTAGCTGAAGCCGATGAACAGGAAGTTGTGGCTGAGGTTCAGGTAAACATATTGGTCCTGTAATTCATTCCTTATATTGGCCTTTTTTAAAGATTTGAGTCTAAAAATAGGGAAGGTGCTGTTCATCAGACACAGTAAGTGTGCACTGCTCCAGACTATACTCATATTTAGAAAGTTTGAAAGAGACATCAAACTGGATAGGGACAGGATTAAAGGCACCAGTGGGAATAAGGAGACTGGACTAGTACTGGATCCTACCAGATTGGCAGGAAGAGTTTCACAGGGTTGGGAACGGAGTCAGGTATGTCCTGTGATAGCGTTATGAGCTGCCCTATAAGAATGTTCATCTATAGTACTATGTCTGATTGGGAGAGAATAGGAAGTGAAGGATGTGAATGAGGTTTTTTAAAGTTGTTTGTGGTTATCTTGCTTTGAGAATAATAAGCAGATATTGTCATTAGGTTAAAACTTGGAAACTCCTAAATATTTATTCTTCATGCTATATAATACATCACTTTAGAACATATCACGTTACCCTTTCCTTCTTGAACAGATTAGTGTTCTGGAATACATTTATCACAAACGTTTGAATATGTTTATCACCCAGCTGAAGAATATTGTCTTCAGGACTGCAAATAAACAAGTGCTGGCTATTTAGAAGGATGTTCTAGATAAACATGAATAAAAAAGAATGACCTGTTTTGAACCATATTCTCCCTCATGAGATGCACTGAAAAGCAAAGTTCTTTTTCACTTGAGTATAGCATTGTATATCCCGTAGCAGTGTTTTATTTTTCAATAATTGATAAGTGTACATAGAGGTCTCCAGAGACATGGTATGTATACTTCTACAACTTTTGTTTTATGTTTTTTTAAGATTTATTATCAGTGCTCCTGTTTTACAATCATTTTAATTCCCCACATTGCCTTTTGTTCATTGATCAGTTTTTGTATCTTTTACATTTGCATGTCCTCAAATTTGACCACATCACGTAGTCTTACATCGCATATGAAAATACTGCTGCATGATACAGTTGCAGTTTACGGA
>PVJI01031354.1:0-13213 GCA_004026765.1 Micronycteris hirsuta
CTACATTTGGGTGCTTGATAAAGCTGAAACATTGCTTATTCAGGTTCAGTATTTCTCCTAATTAATTCAAAGCCCTGGTATATATAACAAACCCCCCATTTTAATGTTGTAGAGATGGACATGGTTATTATATAAACCCAGCATTAATATCAAACACATGGAAGACATGTCACCATGTGGTGGGCATAGCACATCCTGGGGATATTTAGGACTTTTACTTACTGCTTTAGGATTTGGGGGGGATGGGAGTTTGCAGGGGAGGGGTGGTGGCTGTTAGGTCAAGTAGGATAGGCCAATATGAGCTCTCCTGAGCAAAGCATGTATGTTGAAATAAAATTGCCCATTGAGTGCAACTACATTTGAATGTTCCTAATTATAGACTCATCCTAACAAGGTAGGGAGGGAAAACATGATGGTGAGGTGGGGGTTTGGGACCAGTGGTGAGGGGGGATCCACATACAACATGAGGATGAGGGACTGAAAAAGAATCTGTTCACATTCCGATGAAATCTCCCATAGTTTCTTTCAAAATACCTCAAGTCTTTTTTTTTTTTTTTTTTTCAGTTTCAGCCTGGGCTCAGAGTCAGGGCCAAAGTTCAAACAACATCAAAGTTTACTTTTGAAATCAAGGTTTATTTCCTCATGGAATTATTCAAGGGTTTTCCCTGCCTCACATGTGAAGCATTGAGTCTGGGCTGAAAGGAATTTATTTTAGGACCTTGAACCAACTTGGGCTCACACACCTATTGCCTTAGGATGTGATTGATGGCCGTGTAAGTTTCCAATCCACCCCTGGAGGTCCAGGTCTGGGATGCACCCCTTCACCCTCGCTGGAAGCCTCCATTGCTTCAATGGCAGAAATGTGCTTTCTCCTCTCAAATTTTGCAGCACTGCTCTACTCCTCGCTCCCACTCTTTTCAGAGTCGTCATTGATTAGCATGGGTTTTGTCTCCATTGTCTATTCAACTATAGGCTCTGTTCTGATTGGTTTGCTTTCTTTGAGCCTGTCTGAGAAGAGAGAGTTTACTAGTGTTCTTAACTGCAGAGCCAAGCCTTAACGCTAACAAGGGTAAATGACATTTTAAAAAAAGAGTCAATCTAGTATTTGCCAATTCTTGTTCATTTCTCTTGGTACAGATGCTCAGAACCAGGGAAAAGCTACAGAATGGTAGAGTGGGGATTGAGAAGCAGCCTTTTTATCCCCTTACTGGATGGATGGATATATATATTCATTTATAAGGAAAGCCTCTTTATTGAGTCTCATGACAAGAGGGTGTGGAGTGAAATGTATATTATTACAATTTAGATAAAATAATTGATTAATTGCCATGGCCAGTGTGGCTCAGTTGATTGGAGTGTCACCCTGCACACCAAAAGGTTGGGGGTTCGATTCCTGCTCAGGGCACATACCTGGGTTCCACGCTCGATACTGGTAGAAGCACATATGGGCGGCAACCAATCGATGTTTCTCTGTCTCTCTCTCTAAAATCAACAAACATATTTAAAAAATTTTTAAACCTTAAAAAAGCAATTGATTGATTCTACAGCAATGTCAAGGAGAAAATTGGGATCACTGCTTAGCAGCCAAGATTCTTATATTTGAGAGGTAGCAACATGGGGGCAGCTTTTCTTGTTAGCTTCTTCGTTTATTTGCTCACAATAATACACAGCCCTTGGACAAGGAAAGGGCAGGAGGAGCCATGACAGGGTAGGGTGGGAGGGGAGGAGGCACCTACTTCCATGGGGGAAGCTTTTAAAAATAAGACTGAAGGCTGTACTGGGAAGTCTGGTAGGTTGCATGAGGTGTGCTCAACAACTTTCATTTTGCAGCTATGGAAACTGCCAGCTTGGAGTAAGAGAAATGGCATATTCTATGTTACTTATTTATTCTTTCAAATTCAGTTTTTTATTGAAATTCTTGGTTCTTAGCAGCAGTTAGGCAGAACTGGAGGTGGGAAGGAAAGCAAGGGCCTTGTTTGTTGTGAGTGGTCAACTCTCCCATTTTCCTCTTCTCTGGCCCGTCTCTTAGTCTCCACTTCTAGGTTAGACCCATATCCCAGTCCACAGGCAGGCCTAGCTTAGGCTCAGATCACAGCCCTTAGCACAGTAACAGATGAACTGCTACAGGCCTGGAGTCTGGGAGTTGGTGGGTGGTAGGAAGCATTCAGCATTTTCAGGTCTGGCTTGGTTGTTAGGGGACTCTTCTTTCTCCTCTTCGTACCTTCCCTCTTCCTCCTTCTGAATGTGTAGTGTCAAGGTTTAGAGGCAAATCAAAACACATGCTTAATTTACAGAGCACTTTCTAGCTACTTGACACTTGGGATGTGGGTACACAGCAATCTTGCCTTTCACATTTGCCTCTTCGAACTGACTCCACAGGAAAATGAGTAAAGGAGAAGAGCTCCCCTTCCCTGCCCCAGGCAGTGCTCTACTCCAGAATCCCGTGACTCTCTATTGCCACGTGGGCCAAGTTAAATCCTTTAATAAGGTTCTTCATATCAGTCTCTGCCTGTAAGCCAGCTTTATTTAGTCATTCATCTACATACACTTTCTGAGTACCTTTACAGTTCATACTGTGTGCCAGTTGCTGGGCTTGGCACCGGGCATACATAAGTGAGCAAGACAAGCATGTTTCCTGCCCTTGTGGAACTGTCAACCTAATGGGAGACACAATATTATTAGAAACAAAACAAATTAGTATTAAACAAAGATAATTGTGCGGAGGTTGTGCTGGAGGGTAATGTGGGAGCACAGGACAGGACCCTGTCACCTTGGCTGCTTGCTTGCCCTGGGCAGCTTGGCTGGAGTGTGGCACTCATAGAACCCCAACTCTCCCACTACAGACCAGAACCAGGCTCCTGTACTCCATCCACAGAAGCTCTCTACATCCAGGCCTGATTCTGTCTCCAAGTCTCATCTTTCTTGTTGGGAAGAGACTGGAGATAAGAAGAAAGGCAACAACTTCTATTCCCTTGACTTCTACCATGGTACATGCTATGCAGTCTTGATCTGGCCCAGGGAAGGGAGGAGGGGCTCTGTTCTGGGATGGCCCCATTGCAAGTCCTTGATGTTTCCTTGATGAAAGCCAGGGCCAGGGCACTGAGAAGGCTGGAGTGAGCAGACTCAGCTGGGGGGAAGGGCATGGGGCCAAAGCTGATTTGCTTGGAGTTGAGCTGGTTATTATAGAGCCCTGAAAGATTCATCAGCTTCAGGAATTAGAATAGTGAGGGAAGCTCAGATACCAGGCCTGGCCCAGGCCTGCCACCCTCAGGCAGGGAAGCTCTGCCCACACAGTCTACTTCAATCCGCTCATACCTCATTTCTTTTTTTCCGGAACAGAGATCAGTCTAAATAGCCCATAGGTCAAGGAAAAGTATCCCTGGAGAGTCCAGCTAAATCCCTATTTCCTGCCAGTTACTCTCTTGGCTCAGGTTTGAGTTTGCCAAAAAGAGAATTTCGGGTCCTCATTCTGCAACTGAACTTTACAGTTCAGAGAAGGGGTTGACTTTTTCCCATTTGCTTATCCTTACTTTAGTTAGAATCCAACTTTTCCAGTATCCATGTTCCAAGTTACTGAGCAAGGAACACCTATTTACTGCAAAGGGTAATCAGGTTACTCTTAACTAGTTGTAGAGCCCTCTTGAACTGTTTAAGGGACAATTTTATAAAGGAATGAATGAAATCAGGCACACTCAGGCTCATTAGTGCAGGCACATGTATCTTCTTCAAGGTGTTATACTAACAGATTATCAAGGATTACAAGGATGGGGATATTTTTAGGAGGAAAGGTGAGGAGACAATTACCAAAAAGAATAAATGGAACCACACAGAAGTCAGCGAAGTGGGCTAGAGGAGAATCAAATGCAAGCTCATTGTGTTGAAAATAAGTGTTCTGATAGTGTTCAGGGGGTGGGGGTTGGGTTGGATGGGGCAGGGGAGAGCAAGGCAGGGAGTGGGGACAACTGTACCTGAACAATAAAAAAATAAGTGTTCTGAGTAGAAGCTCCCCAAGTGCACAGGGACATACACACAATCAGGCACTCTGGTGTTCTGAGGACACTAGTGTCCCCCTCTTTTACCTTCTACCATGGAGAGAAATCAGGATGCCTTTACAAGGCTCCCAGCACCGAAAGCACACCCTGGCTCCGGTACTAGTACTGCCTCCTCCGCAGGCATCCCGGGAGCCCAGTTTGGCCAGGCTCTGGGTTCTCTTTTTGCCTAAAATATGGGGTGGCATCTCTCCATCCGAACCGAGTGCATTGTTCCTGAGAACGGGTTTGTTTCCTTTCATTGATTCATTCCGGAGCCTTTATAGCAGTACAGGCACTTTGGGACTCCCCGGAGACACTGCCCTCCTGAGGAGTGCAGTGAGATATTTGCTTCTTTCCCTCTCATTTCCAAGCTCGTGGACGCTAGAAGGCTGCATTTAGCCTAATCTAAGCCCGTGCATGGCACCGCATACACACACGTTTGGGGAAGGAAAGCTAGATGAATGAAGTCGGACTTTGGGGCTAGTCCTCGCTGATTACTCGCCGGTGTGAGCGCCTGGTGCGCCTGACTTTTTGTTATTTACGGAGAAAAAGTTTAAGTCAAAAAAGAAAAACAAGCAGAAAACAACTTTATCAGTCCTGGGACTCGAGCTCCGGAGGAAGACGCGGGCACACACACTGCACCGAACATCACACACACCCCCCCCACTCACGCGGACATTCCTTCTTTCACGCTCCAGCTCGCTCTTTTTACTCCTACTTCCCTTTCCCTCCTCTCCTGGATCAAGCGTTAATCTGCGAATCTCTGACCGAAGAAAAAAGGTGGGTGGGGGGATCCCGAAGTAGCAGAGTGAGGGAGGAGGAGGTGGAGAAAGGCGGGGAGGAGGAGGAGGAGCCCAGCGAACCAGAGTCAGAGGGACTGGTGGCTCCAGCTAGTGTACAGCCCTGGGGGGAGCCGGCGCTCTAGGCTGGGAACCCGTCAGCCTGTCCTCCACCCCCACCTCAGCCCCCGCCCCGCTTCTCCCGCGCCCGCCCGATTGCCGGCCCGCGCCCAGGGGCCTGCTACACCCTGAGCTGGGGCCGCCGCTCAGGGACGCTAGGGCCAGGGGCGCCACTTGTGGCGAGCCCGACGCACCGCCAGACTGGTCCCCCACGCCCGGGATGCCGTTCTACAGGCGCACAGTGGTGCCCCAGCGCCTGTGCCCACGGAACCCGCCGCAGCCGCTGACGGAGCTCCGAGACGTGAGCCACCTGGCCGCGCTCAGCCTCCTCCGGCAGCTCGCCGACCTCTGTGGCCACTCGCTGGCTCTGCTCGAGGACCTCGAGGGGCACCTGCTGGCCTTGGGGCGCCGCACCGACAGCCTGGTCCGGCGCACCGTGCGCCTCCGTCGCCGCCTTCCCTGCCGCCTGCTTGGCCCTGAGGACGACCAGGACCAGCTAGGTAACAGCGCTCGGGCAGCTCGCGGCCCCTCGACTACCCCGCCTTTGGGGGCGCCTGTGCGCGCCTGCTCAGCACCCACCCCTCCCCCCCAACTCTTTCTCCCCGCTCCACCCCTTCCCTCCTCTCCCTTGCCCTCAGGGAGTGAAGGGATCTTGTTTCTCTGACTCTCCACCCGCCGCTCTCCCGCTGGAACTTTCTGCTCCTGGACCCGGGAGCGTCTTAAGTGGACCTGTGCCCTCGGGGCTCCCAACCTCCTAGGGAACTGGGGGAGGGAGGCGGAGGTGGGAGCCCCTGAGTCCTGGACAGCTTCAGCGCCGCCCCCAGGCCCGAGGCGTCCTCATCTACGCGGCGTCGGGAACCAAATGGCCGCGCTGCTGGCGTCTTTGCCTCAGTCCAGGAGCCCAGCCGCTTCTGAAAGCGCGCCCCAGCCGCAGGCCACCTACAGGACTGCAGGGGACTGGCGGCGGTGCCTACCGGCTTTAAACCTGTGCAACTTTGCTCTTGAGTGAGATCGCGGCTCGCACTCAGAGGAGTGTCTTGAGCGCCCACTCGCCTGCTTCTCCCCGCGAGTTTGGGCTGCTACGCCAGGAGTGGCCAAAGAAAGGTGGGGGAAGAGACTGGCCCCAGCTTCGTTGATCCTCTAACCACAGATTTTCTGGGTTAGAGGACCGTTTAAAGCAACTGTCATCAGTTCGTGATTGTTTTAGGAATCAGCCATGCCTGAGAAACCGAGCGATGTCCTGGCTAAGTACGCAGGACCCCTGAGAGGGAAGGAGGGCAATGCGAGCCCTTGTCCTTTACTATCTTGGGCCCTAACACTTTGCATAGGGAATCCTCTATCCATGGAAATGCAGTGATCCCTTAGAGTGTGGCCTTTTGCTGAAAGCAACGGGACTGAATGTGCTGAAAATGCTGACCACAGCTGGACATGCCAAGTACCAGGGCCAACTGGCACCACCAGAAAGTTAGGGGAGCGGAGCAGTGTGGTCAGAAAGTTTCAAAGGTGGGGGGGCAGAAGATGGCTACTGGCTGACTTTTGAGTGCAAGCCTCCAGCTGTCTTGGGAAAGTACGGTCTGGGTCAGCCCCTGTACATTTCAGACCCCATCTTGCCCCTGCAACCGTCTAGTAGGACAGGAGTCAGAGGTCCTAGCGCTCCTTCAAAAAGGTATCCGACCTCTGAAGTAGATGGAGGAAGGCACTGGTGGAGAAAAATGAACTAGGTCCCGTAGGAAAAGGATGGTGGAAGATACAGATGACTACCAGATAGAGTGTAGGCACAGGACTAGAAACTTTTGCATGGCAGGGGACCAGTAAAGCCGGGGCCCTAGTCTGATTAGTTTTCACTTAACAAAGAGGGTAAGAAGGTCATTGTTGATTTTTTTTTTTTTATTTTTTTATTTTTTTTTTTTTTTGCTGGGGTCCCACTGACTACCAGGATTAGCCTAGGAGAAATCTGATAAGTCAGCTTGGGGAGTAGTTTTCAAAATCCCCACACAGCTTGCAGAGAGCCACCTACCGAGTTTAGCAGGTTAAGTTAAGGACAGGGAGGAAGCTCTGGGCTTCCAACTTGTACCTTTCTGCCCGCTAATTGGAGAACCTTTTTCACATGAGGGAAAGCCTGGCTTCACCCAGTCACCTTGGGACCTAACCCTTTTCAGTGATCTGCTGGGTTAGAAAAGACATAGCTTTATGCAGTGGATATCTTTTAAAGGACAGGAGGAATTCTTAGGATAAATTGCATTGGTTTGCAATTGGAGGCTTTGAAGTTTGCAAGAGCTGGGAGAGCAGCCACCTCTCATCTCTGGTATGGACACTTGCCTTTGAGAATGTATGTCTGTGGGCTCAGAGGCACTGAGCAGTCTGCTGCATATGTGGAACACAGCTACCTTAATTAGGCCAGAAGTTCTGGTTTCCATTTTCTGGTCTAATGCCCTACCCTAGACTCCCCTTGAGGTTCCCACTGCACACTTTTCTGTTCAGGAGCTTTGAGTGCGTAGCAATGATCTGAGCATAAATGTCAAATGCAAACAGAATTGGGAGCATACTAAGTGCACCCTGTGGCCACTGCCTTGTCACTCTGGCATAAGCTTCAACAAGTTGTTCAGCGGGCTGTATATTATATTTGACCCCAAATAAATACCGTATTTTTTAGCCGTTGTCAGGTACTGCCCCTTTTTCTTCCCTGTGTCTTTTCCTCCTAGTACCCCTGCTCCTTTAATGACTATTTTGCTGCTAGTCAGCACTCCCAGCCAGTATTTTACCCTATCTATCATCCTCTATCTAGCTGGATTTCCCCTCAAATTCTTTCTGTACCTGATTCTTTGACCATGGAGGCAGGAAAGACCTGGCAAGGAGAGAGGAAGTCTTGGAGGCAACATGGCCGGAGTGTATGACACCTGACAGGCCAGCAGCTTGTAGCATTCCTGCAGAGACAGCTTGGTTGCCACCTACAGACTGAGTAAATGGCAAGTCAGGCTGGCCCGTAGCCTTCAGGCTTCTGGTGACCAGACTACAGGCTGGCCTGGGGCCCTGGGAGGCAGAAGGGGAGGACGAGGAGAGGAGAAGGAGAGAGACAGAGGGAGAGAAAGTTGATGTTAAAGGAGTCCAAAGTGCCCCTCTACACAATCAGGGGTCATGCCCCCACCATCTTCAAGGTTACAAGGGTAAGTCTTGGGCTGGGCTGGTTGCCTGGCAACACCTTCTCCTCCACTGAAGGCTGTTCTTTGGTAACTTGAACCCCTTTGAGACTGCCCTAGAAGCTCTTATAACTGGTATGGAGTGGGGGTTGGGAGGAGAAGAGGGTGTGCTACAGGACTGCATCGGACTCCTCTGGTTGTGGATCTGTGGCTGCTGCCAAACCCTTGCCACAGCCCTTCTAATAACTTGGATTTTTCTCATATTTGATTTTGCATGTGACCTGTTTTATTGCATCTGTGTCCTGTACTCTGGACTCTTCATCTCAAGAGTGGCATTGTCAAAACCGGTGGGAAATAGCTCCCTGCCTGCTGCCATATGCTGAGCAAATCCAAGCTTTCCAATTTCCCCCTTGGAGATCTATTTAATGTTCGTAGGCGCTTAGATGATAATTACAAATGCAATCTGACCATTGGCCTAGAGGTATAATATCCCCTGTGCGAGCAAGGAAGTCACTGAAGCACTAGACAACTCCAGGTATGTTTAATAACACTGGAGAGTGATCATGCTACCCTAACCCATGAAATTGCTGTGGGAAAGATGCACTGTTTCTCTTGCAGTTATTTTGACTTGAATACAACCACTTAGGATTGATGGTGGAAACTCCCTCTTCATCTTTATGTCAAATTCCGTCTCTTGATTTTCCAACTTTGTGGCAACTCTGGATCCAAACCATAAAAGACAGCTGGTTTGTTTATGTTTAAATCATAATTCCAGTGAGAGGGGAAAGCATTGTAAATCTATCTATATGCCAGTGAGAAAATTAAAGCTGCACCTCTAGACTGCGACCAGTTTACCATTTCAGATGAAGTGTCTTAGACCCTAAATCTGTCCATCATTGCTCCTGAGGAGGGGACATGGCCAACTTGAGTCAGATAGAGCAGGGGGAATTTGAGGGACTTGGAACGGGAACTATGCCAGGGCTTACTTTGTCCCTGTCCTACGCTTGGGACAGTGGCATGACAGAGTGGGGAGGGGGAGCAGGCCCATTTTCTTTCAAATACCATGAAATTCCTGGTCTGCTTTATGGTATTTCCATTTGTTGGAATATCTTTCCGGGAAATTTGTATACCAAAATGTACACTAGAGTATCTTCTACTTTAGAAACAAGAAAGTTAATCTTTTTTTTTAGACACATGAACGGCTAACGTGATAAAAGGCATCAGGATGACAGAATAGTAGAGTAATAGGAGAAGATTCAAGATTATGGTTCTTTGACCTTTATGAAGTTGATTAGGTGTCAGGAGGAAAATGATGAATTTAAATCATCCGTCCCTGTATTTCTCTGGCTTGGCCAAAACTCTTGACTGCTGAGTCCAGAAAAATGAAGGGACTTGTCCAAAGGCACCCAGCTGGATAAAGTTCTTTAGTGGCCCTAAGTGCTACAAAGAGTATAGTGCCTCTCCATATGTAATTGCAAATGAAAGCAACGCAAAACCTTCAAATAAATGTTATTTTTTTGATATTATGCAAAGTTCCACGTGTACGTAGAAATTAAAATGGCTTCTTATTAGATTCTTGAATTCTCTCTCTCTCTTTTGTACTCCTATTGTTGGTGGCCTACGTGAGTACTTAATATGTCTATTGGGGAATGTAGCACTGGCTAGGTCACATAGCAGGACAGTGGCAGGAGGCCTTGATCTAGAAACCAGGCCTTCTGACATCCACGGTGGTGCTCTGCCCTCTGCAGTGATGATAAGTTCAGTCAAGTTGTTCATTGAGAGTCAGTGCCCTGGCATTTTTTTCTCTAGCTGGAGCTTATCCAGGATGAGAAATGACTCCTGCTACTTTTGAGAACTGTGAGATGCTCTGAAGTACAGGGCTCCCGTGATATCTGCAGTTGGGACTTGGGGAGTGAGCTGGAGGTGGAAGGTCGGAAGGAAAGTCAACTGTAGAGAATACATGTGAGGCAACAGGCTCCCTTCTTAAAACACAGTCTCCTTTAAGTTTTGAATAGGACATAGTTTTGGGAAAATAATCTTCAGGTGGAAAAGAGTGACTGGGCCAGTGATTCTGTTCTCTGGAGGTTACCTTTCCACTGGGATTTTTCACTCATAATCCTTCTGTCATCTTTATATGAGATCTGTCCAGAAGAAGTCCAGCCATTGTTAATATAACTCGAATGGTTTGTGCGACATCAATGTAACCTGGCAGCTAAGGAGAGTGGACTGGAATGAGCATGCGTGAGTAATGACGACTTCACTGTTCTAGTCAGTGGGGGTGGTAGACGCCATTGAGTGAGCATGTATACGGTGTGGCCGTGGCATACAAAATAACTGAGTGAGTAGAGCAATAAATCTGCATCAAATTTTGTGTGAAGCTTGAACCTTCCTCCACGGAAACTATTTGGTTGATTCATAAGGCTGCGGCTATGGGCAACCAGTGATTGGCAGCTTCATCATGACAACATGCCCACTCAACATGCCCTCTCTGTCTCATGCAGAGTTTTTTTTTTTTTTTGTGAAACATCAAATCACCCAGGTGACTACAGACCAGATTTGGTGCCCTGTGACTTCTGGCTTTTCCCAAAGCTAAAATCACCTTTGAAAAGGAAGAGATTTCAGACTGTCAATGAAATTCTGGAAAATACGATGGGGCAACTGATGGTAATTGGGAGAACTCTGTGAGGTCCCAAAGTGCCTACTTTGAAGGGTACTGAGTCATCACTGTCCTGTGTACAATGTTTCTTGTACCTTGTATCTTCTTCAACAAATGTCTGTTTTTTAATAGCACGTGGCTGGATACTTTCCGGACAGACCTCACATCTGCTAGTCTCCCTTATAGCTTTTAATTCAATTGTGGACACTCCTTGTCACACAACCACATCATGGCCATTTTCTGTTATTATAGCAGAGCCTGGTTGGCATTTCCAAAGGCACTTTTAATAAAAACCAAGGGGAATGAGAAAGTAAAATTATTACCAAAAATGTACTTAGCATACACATTTCAAAGTATGGGTTTATTATTCAAAGCTTAAGTAGCTTAACAGGCTTATAAGCTTTTTTGCTCTTTATTTTCAGATCATTACTTTCTAGCATTGAAGAGAGGGTAAAATTTTGTCTGGACCCTGTCTCTTTCCACCCTCTCACCCTTGTGCTGGGTGCTGGAGACCAGAGGTAAATCAGACCCAGTTTTTTCCCTCAAAGGGCTCCCAGTCTGCACGGGTTGGGGAGAGCTGATAACCAGAACCAGGATGCTGGTCCACACTCCAGAGGATTTTCCATTCAGTCTGGTTTGCGTTCTGTGGATGGAATTTGGCCTTTTAGAATCCCCTATGGTAAAATCAGAAATAAAAACAATGATAGAATGCTACTGTGAATTCAGTGGTGTGATTATATGAATTTGTAGATTTGAAATTGATGGCCTTATCTTCACACATAGGCAGGGTAGGGCTTACTCAGCAGATGGACAGTGCTTGGTGGATCTCCAGACTCACGGACTTCTTGTGATAACTCCATGGTCCTCTGGAATCCTCTACTTTCAGTGAGAGCCACCAGCCTAACTATCTTGGTTTCAGTTATCATCTCTTTCCTGCTCCACAGAATTTGATGATTTTATTTATATGAACCCTCACTGAAGTTTTCAAGTTAGAGTGCACAGGATGGCAATATCTTAATGGACAAGGCTATGCTAATAATGCCGCAGATAGGAGTTGTATTAACCAAGTGTTTGCATAAGCAGGCTTGCTACAAGGTTCTTTGTATGTGAGGCAGTGGGTCTGATTGTGTGCAGTACCACTAGACATCTGTCCTTTAACTTAGGAGGTTTGAGCCATCAGACAGCATTCTGTCCCTCCCTCATACCCTCCATTTCTCCCTCTGTCTCTTTCTAAAATATAAGCTCCTCAATGGAATGTAAGCTTCTTGAGGGCAGAGGACTTTATCTGTTTTGCTACTGTATCTCCAGCCCCCAAAATAGTGCTTGGCAACTAACAAGCACTTAGTAAATACTTATTAAATGCAATTCCTCCCTTCTTTCTAGCCATCACACATGTATTGAGCACCTGACTCTGGGTCTGGCCCTGAGCTGGTTTCTGGGGATATAGAGCCAAGCTAGAATGCAGCCGCACAGTCCAGTGGGGAGAGCATCGAGTCATCGTACTGCTGGGGAGGCAAGCCTGAGAGTCAAGGGAAGGCAGATGAGATGCACCTGACAGCCTGGAGGGTTGGAAAAGCTTCCAGGAGGATGTGTTGTGTGAGTTTTGAAGGATGATCTTGAGCCGGCCAGTTGAAGGAGGAAGGTGAGGGAATTCCTGGCTCAGGAAGTAGCCTGTACAAGGCCTGGCTAGTGTGGGGGAGGAACTGACTCAAGTGATTCAGGAGGAGAGGGTGCAAGGTGCCTCCTGACTCAGAATGAGCCCTTGGGGTAGATGTGGAGTGGGGAGGCCTTTACATCCTGTTTGCTGGCCAAGGAGGTGGATACTGGAGAGTCTTAGAAAGGTTAAAATGAAGTTGTAATAGTGACTGCAGGTATTCTTCATCCACATTCAAGTTTTCATTTTCCTTGGTCAGATGAAATTTGGGTGACCTTGGCCCCTCCCTGATTTGCAAAGGCAGGTCGTGGGCCTTTCCAAGAAGTCCAGGGCAGGAGGGCCTCCAAGCCTCACAATGAGAAAGAAAGAGGGAGAGAAAGCAAGAATCTACCTGCCTATATGTCTCTGGCTGTGTGTATCCAGTTGTACTCCAAAGCTAAATATATTATTATTAATGCCCCTGCTTTTTTTAATGAGTGGGGATATTTGCTTGTCTCTTTTATTTTATTTTATTTTTCTTTCTACATAGCATAGATTCTTAAGAATTGTTTGTAATTCATCTGGGGGAAAATCATAAAAATATTTTCTCTTTGGAAAATGGCCTCAAAGAAGAGATGGGTTTAAAAAATGATTCAGCTGTTTTATTTTAACTGAAATCACTTGCTTCTGAGAACAGTGTAATTAACTGCCTAGCAATTTATAGTCTGATTCCCAAGATCTGCAAAATAGCCAGACTTATAATATCTTTCCCAACTATCAAGCCTTGAGGAGAGTGGGGTCTCCATCAACAGGCCTTGGCTTTCTCTGCTCTTGCAGGAGGCCGTGTGTCACAGTTG
>PVJI01031355.1:0-13225 GCA_004026765.1 Micronycteris hirsuta
AGGCAGTAACCAGAGGGGAAGGGGAAGGGGAGAAGGGGGACAAGGATATTCAGGAACTGCAATGAAGGACACATGGACAAAACCAAGGGGGAGGGGGGAAGCAAGGGAGGGAGGTGGGTTTGACTGGGGTGGGGTGGGGGGAGGGTAAATGCGGACAACTGTAATTGAACAACAATAAAATAATTAAAAAAAAAAAAAAAAAAAGACCAGGTTGTAATTGCGCAGGATACACATGTAGATCAATGGGATAGAACTGGGAATCCAGAAATGAACCCATACGTGTCAATTGATTTTCAACAAGTGTACCAAGATAATTCAATTAGAAAATAATAGTCTTTTCAGCAAATTGTACTAGAGCTACTGAATATCCACATGGAAAACACCTTCATACCATATACATAAATGAACTCATCACATGTCAGAAGAGGATATATTATCTTGTGTGTGTGCATGCAAATATTTTCTTCCATTCTGGGGTTACCTTTAACTTCCTTGATGAGCTCTTTGATCTATTTTTTCTTTGGTTGCTTGTGCTTTAGGCATCGTGTCTAAGAAAATATTGCCCAATACAAGGTCAGGATACCTTAGATCTGTATCTTCTAAGGGTTTTATAGTTTTTAGATCTTACATTTAGATCTTTGATCCATTCTCAGTTCATTTGCATAGACAGAATTTTCTGTTTTTCTTTATATCAGAGTGTCTTAATTTCTCTGTGTGTTGTTTTTTTTTTTTTTTTGAAAGATAGTTTTGATGAATTCATTGGTTCACACCCTCTTTCTTTGAACACATTGAATAAACCATCTTACTGTCTCTGGCCTCTATGATATACAATAAGAAATCAGTTGTTAATCTTATTTATGATCCCATGTAAATGATGTCACTTCTCTCATGCTGATTTCAAGATTTCCTCTTCGTTTTCACTTTTCAACATTTTGATTATGTTTTGGCTAGGTTGAATCTCTTAGAGTTTATTTTAGAGCTTATTAAGCTTCTTAGATGTATAAATAAATGTTTTTCCTCAAATTTGGTATGTTTCAATCATTATTTCTTTAAACATTACTTCTACTCCTTTTGCTCTCCTCTCTCCCTTTGGGTTTTTATTATGAGTATGTTAATGTACTTAAGTGTCTCACAGGTCTCTGAGGCTCTGTTCATTTTTCTTCCTTTTTCTTTCTGTGCCTCAGATTGGATAATCTCAATTGACCTATTGTCAAGTTCAATGGTTCCTCCACCCACTCAAACCTGATATTGATTCTTTCTAACTTTTTTTTCAATTTTAGTTATTATGCTTTTTGACTCCAGAATTTCTACATGGTTCTTTTTCATAATTTCGATATCTTTGTTGGGAGTCTCTATTTGGTGAGAAATTATTCTCATATGTCCTTTATTTTCATAAACATAGTTTCCTTAGTATTTTGAATATTTTAAAACAGCTGATTAAAGTCTCATCTACTTTGGTTAACATTTAGTCTTACTTGGCAATAGTTTCTGTCAAATGCTTTTTTCATGTGTTTTACATTCTTATTTCTTTTCATGTCTCCAAATTTTTGTTGAAAATTGGACATTTAAATAATGTGGAAACTAAAAAAAAAAAGATATTCTCCCCATACTAAGGTTTGTTGTTATTGATAATTGTGTGTGTGTTTGTTTGTTTAGTGACTTTTTGGAACTAATTCTGTAAAATCTGCATACCTTGTCTTATTTGGCCAATGAAATACCTACTCAGTTAGCTTAATGGTTGCTAACTATTAAACAAAAATTTATTTTAGCACTTGAAACCAACAAGTGTCCCAGTCTTTGCTGAGAGGCTGTGTGTGCATGTTGGGGCACACCATAACACTTATCTGGCTAGTTAACAACTTTACCTTACTTTTTACTTCATGCTTACATAAAGCCTCAATATCAGCTAGAGGTGAGACCCTAGCTAGGTAATGCATCTCAGGTATTTCCTGAGCATGCACACAACCCTGGGCATGGGTAAAGCTCTACACATGTGCATGGTTTTCTACATTCTCAGAAATGTGTTGAAGCTTTCCAAAGCCTTTATGGACTTCCCAGCCTTGGTTAGCCTATTTTTTCCCTACTCTTTTCAACTGCTTTAGGCAGCCACAAAGTTGAACATATTTGCCTCCATCTATTTTAAACAAATATCCGCAGGAAAAAGACTTTCTTCATTAAGACTTGCTTTACCGGCCCTGGCTGGTGTAGCTCAGTGGGTTGAGCGCGGACTGGGAACCAAAGGGTCCCGGTTCGATTCCCAGTCAGGGCACATGCCTGGGTTGCAGGCCAGGTCCCCAGTGAGGGCCACGTGGGAGGCAACCATACATTGCTGTTTCTCTCCCTTTCTTTCTCCCTCCCTTCCCCTCTCTCTAAAAATAAATAAATAAAAAATCTTAAAAAAAAAAAAAAAGACTTGCTTTACTGGATAAGATGTAAGTTAGGATGAATAATGACATTTTTGCAAATAGGGTCTTCCTGAACACCACCAAATAGGTCAAATAATAATAAATCTCTGGGAATGTCACTTCAAAGAAGCTCCAACCACATTCTGCCCCCTCCAACAGATGAAACCCCACTGGTTTTCACCATGATTGTAGTCTGTTGGTTTTCAATGTCATTGTTTGGAGCTGTAGAGAGGAAAATCCAACTACAGCAAATTAAAAATCCAACAAAGCTCACTCTTTTTATGAAGATTAACCTGTTTTGCTTGAACTCCTGAGATTGCTGTAAGCCTTTGTTAATTTCCAAAGTTCTGGAAAAGTTGACTCAGACAATGTTTGCCAGTTTTCTCATTGCTTTTATAGAAAAGAGAACTTCTGAAAGTCCATCCTCTATCATTTGTAGTAATGTGTACTTCTTTCTTCATCTATATATGCAACATTAGCTTACTGTACTGATTCTTCCTTATTATTTTCTTTTTAATTATCCCCCCTTATTTTACTTCTAGAAAATACAAAATATCAGAGTTGGATAAAGACACCAGTGTCAGGTTTGACCAGGGCTTAGAAGATGAAAATCATTGTAGGCTAAGTCATCTTTATTCATTTTGCCTCATTCCAAATAATGATTATTCTATAAACTTGTTTTTATTTACACTAAAATAAAACTATCTAGTAAAGCACACACATTAAATAGCATTGATGTCTTGACATTGAGAAGCAAATACATAATGAGACCATCACAAATGCTCAAGGTGATGAATACAGGTTGACTGTCTTCTTTTCAATCACATCCAGAAACACGTTTCCTCTGTATTGCCTCAACCCACGAATCCCCACCTTTCAAATTTTACTCAAGTTCACCTTCAGTTGGTAGCCATTTCCCCAAAGAAATGAGTTGCTGATATTGTTTTAAGCAATTAATAAATGTTTCTAAAGATAAGAAAGAGTCAAAATATCACAGCTTCATTGAAATCTTGATACTGGGCTCTAGCTTGGTTCATGCACTAGAAAAGTGACCCACTATTTTACTTTACCTAAGAAAGTTGAAAATTATCACCATTATAAACTTTTGAATTCACCAGTACATATCTTATAATCTGAATTTTTGAATAACAAAGACCAATACTTTTATGTAAATTTCAGATATTTTTATGTGTTCTCTAGAATATAAAATAACCAATGATTCATAAAAGCAAAACAGCATTCACCAGCTGTTTCACATCCCCTTTCCAGTCAGACTTGACCTTTTCCTCAATACATTCTCAAATTCCAAATTCTTTTCTGCCTGAAGGAAGGAAGCATTTCCTCCTGTCAGAGACACCCAGGATACCACAGAGCAACAGCTGGACAGAAGTGATTCTCCTTCCTGCAGAGCAAGCCACAGTCACAGGAGTGGATCATTATGCTTTCAGGTAAAAATCCCAGATCAGTAATTCTTTGGGTTTTTTCTTTAAACTTCTTTTATTTGATGAACACTGGGAGTTAGGAAATTGGAATTTGTTTTAGTATAAGAATTGTTCACTAAGTGGGAACTTAAGTGTTCCAAGCTTGACAACAGTCACTTGGTACATTAGGAAATTCATTTACACTTTTTACATAAATATGTATGATTTAGAAACTTTGAGTGCTTTGGTTTTTTTATCTTGGAACTAAACTAGAACAACATTCATTTGTTTGGGGTTTTGAAGGGTTTTTCTTTTTTTTTTTTTTTAATCCTTGCCTGAGGATATGTTTTTATTGATTTTAGAGAAAGCGAAAAGGGAGGAGAGAGAAAGAAACATTGAGGTGTGTGTGTGAGAGAAAGAGAGAGAGAAACATTGATGTGAGAGAGGAACATTGATTGGTTGCCTCCTGTACTCACTCCAACTAGGGATCAAACCCCACACCCTAGGTATGTGCCCTGATTGGGGATTGAACCTGAACCTGTAACCTTTTGGTGTATGGGACAACTGTCTAATCAACTCAGCCACACAGCCAGGGCTGTTTGCTTTTTTTAAGAGAGGACCTTTATCTCCTACCCCCAAACAAAGAATAGCTCAGGCATTTCCCTAAGTGCTCAATGAAACTATTTTGTTCTGCAAAGAAGACAAGGTCACCAATACACATGGTGACTGCTCCCCTGGACACATTTGTCTGCCTCTGAGTGTGACCTGAAACATCCAGCTGGGACAGAAACTCATGGCCACTTTGCTCATGGTTACCAGGCATATCCTGAATGATAAGGGTCTGGCTCAGAAATACATACCAATGTCCTGAGCACTTATTTTAATTCAAGAGGGAGACAAGAAAGTAATAACCTTGCTCCTAATAGAAATTCCAAGGGAGGAACTAAATAAATTTCCTCTACTACATCCAAACCAAGATATACATTTGTATATTATCAACTTATAATTGATCGTATACTGTCAATTAAACTTGTAAAGGGCTTGACACTTGTAAAGGGCTTACACCAGGGCCTGACACATGGCAAAACTTCTAGTAATTCTTAATGGTAAATTCAGAATAATTATATTCTAAACTATTTGATGATATTTTGCATGTATTTAATATTCCAACACAGAAGAGGACCTCAGTGCAAAGACACCAATGCAAAGTGCTCTTTGTAATCTTTTACACATCTGGGAGATCACATATTCTGCCTATGCCCATGTATGAACATTATGAGTGTTTGGGAAGAACAGACAGGACATTGGCAATTATGTAGGTGAAAGGGGAATATTGGAATGTGAGGAGCGCAGAAGATGGCAGTGAGGTAGGTGGGAGTGGAGCCCACTTCCCCCTGTGAACAGGTGGAACACCTAGCCAATCTTCTGAGGAACAAAGTGAACATCCAATGGAATCCCAGCTTATATGAACTTTGGAGACCAAAATTGTAGAGGACATTGAAAATCAGGTGGTAAGGAGATTGCATTGGGTTCGGAAGGTCCCTGAGACCAGTGCAGAGACCAAGGCTGCTGCAGATCCCAGCCCAGTGCCTGCTGCAGGATCCTTGGAGGAGAGCCAAATCAACAGCTCTGTCATTTCTTATTTCTCTTCTTTCTATTTAGTTTTCTCTGTTTTATTTGTTTGTTTAATTGCATTGTTTGACTGGTTTTCCTTGTTCACTCTTTCATATTGCATTTTAATTTTCATTCTGTCACTTCACTAGTGTTCCAATATCACACTATTCTTGGTCGTGTACATCCTATTCTTATTATTCAGGTCATATATTTCTTGTAATATTCTTGTTCCAGTATTATCGTAAATAATTATTGTTCCGTATAATTGTAAATACTACACAGCACCCCTCCCTGATCTTCGCACATTTCACTATCTTCCAGAGCTTTATTACTGTTGTGGTTAACTCTATTCTCTCGCACACTATGCCTACTTTCTATCTTTTACTCTCACTATATCTCATCATCTGACTTCCCACAAGCCCTCTGTTGTCTGGATTCAGCTCACAATCCTTCCTCTCTCTAACAGGAGACTTATCTCTTTTTCACCTTTTATAATAGGTGGCTAGGTGGGTGAAATATCACAATTAATGCTATACTTATTAAAAAGATCTTCTGTCTCTTCTCTACTTCTTGGTATTTTAAATCCCATAGAATACTCTCCTGCTGTCTTAATCCATTTTGCCTTCCCCCGCCACTGATCACATACAAGATGAGGTGGGAGCTGTGAACATCAGTATACCTCCTGGAGGAGAGAACCCACAACAAAGGAACCACCAACAGGTAAAAACCCAAGTACAACAATAGAGCTCACCCAAACAGAAGACAGAGCAACCCTAGAGCATCCAGACAAGATCAAAGAGATCACACCACTGAATCCCATAGAATTCCTACCATAGAAGTTCACCCTACAAAGACAGCTACCAAAGAAGAACATCAGGAAGTGCAGGAAGAAACAAAAAGAGTCACTTAAAATGGGGATACAAAAAAAGTTGCAATAAAAAGGAATGGAAGACTCCCCAATAAAAGAGCTAAATGAAATGGAGGTAAGCTAACTATCAGATATAGAATTCAAAATAATGGTTATAAGGATGCTTAAGGAACTCAGAGACAGCTACAAGGAACTGAGTGAGAACTACAAAAGTATGAAAAAGGAAAGAGAAACTATAAACAAAACCCAGGAAGAAATTAAAAACACAATTTCTGAAATAAAAACACACACTAGAAGGAATTACAAGCAGGTTGGATGAAGCAGAGGACCAAGTTAGTGAGCTGGAAGACAAGATGGAAAGAAACACCCAGGTAGAGCAGATGCATGAAAAAAAGACTGAAAAATAGGAAGATAGCTTAAGGAAACTCCAAGATAACATGAAACTCAACAACATTCAAATCATAGGAATACCAGAAGGAGAAGAAAAAGAACAAGGGATAGAAACAGCTGTTTGAAAAAAAATAATGACAGGAGTCTTTCTAAACCTGGAGAGGGAAAAAACCACAGACGCGTAGGAGGCACAGAGAGTCCTGATCAAGATGAACCCAAAGAGGCCTACTCTAAGACATGTCATAATTAAAATGCCAAGTTTTGAAGACAAAGAGATAATCATAAAAGCAGCAATGGAGAAACAAGAAGTGACATACAAAGGTGTTTTGATAAGGCTAGGGGCTGATTTTTCAACAGAAACGCTCCAAACCAGGAGAAAAGAGCAAGATATATTCTGAGTTATGAAAAGCAAAGGCCTGGAGCCAAGTACTCTACCCAGAAAAATAAGGGGTTTCCCAGACAAAAGAAGGCTGACAGAATATATCTCCACCAAACAAGCACTAAAAGATATGCTAAAGAGACTACTATAAGAAAATGAAGGAAAAGAGTGAGAAAGAGAGGAACACAGGTACAAAGGGGGGAAAATGAATAAATACCTATCAATAATAGCCTTAAATGTGTATGGATTAAATGCTCCAATAAAAAGACATAGAGTAGCTGAATGGATAAGAAAGCGCGACCCACACATATGCTGCCTACAAGAGACCCACCTCAGAACAATTGACCTACACAGACAGAAAGTGAAGAGTTAGAAAACAATATTCCAAGAAAATGCACAGGAAGAAAAGGAGTGTAGAAATACTCATATTGGGTAAAATAGACTTCAAAATATGGGCCATGAGCCCTGGCTGGTGTAGCTCAGTGGATTGAGCACGGGCTGGGAACCAAAAGGTCCTGGTTCGATTCCCAGTCAGGGCACATGCCTGGGTTGCGGGCCGGGTCCCCAGTGAGGGCCATGTGAGAGGCAACCATACATTGCTGTTTCTCTCCCTCTCTCCCTCCCTTCCCCTCTCTCTAAAAAAAAAAAAAAAAAAATATGGGCCATGAAAAGATACCCAGAAGGATACTTCACAATATTCAAGGGAAGAATCCATCAAGAAGACATAAACATTGTAAACATACACATACCCAACATAGGAGCACCCAAATACATAAGGAAAATCTTCGAGGACTTCAAGAAAGATATTGAAAGGAACACAGTGATAGGGGATTTTAACACCCCACTTTGAAGAATGAATAGATCTTCCAAACAAAATATAAACAAAGATACTATGGCATTTAACAGTGTCCTGGATCAAATGCACTTAACTGATATATACAGAACCTTTCATCCCAAAGAAGCAAAATATACATCCTTTTCAAATGCACATGGAACATTTTAAAAGATAGACCACATGATAGACACAAAACAAGCCTCAACCAATTCAAGAAAATTGAAATCATATCAAGCATTTTCTCTGATCACAAGGGACTGAAACCAGAAACCAACCTCAAGGAAAATACTCAAAAACACTCAAATTCATGGAGATAGAATAGAACACTATTAAACAATGAATGGGTCAGGAGTGAGATTAAGGAAGAAATGAAAAAATTTCTAGAAATAAATGAAAATGAACTCACAACAATCCAAAAGTTATGGGACACAGCAAAGGCATCCCCAAGTGGAAAGTTCATAGAGATACAGCTCTACCTACAAAACAGAGAAATTTTTCAAATAAACAACCTAACCATACAGCTACCAGAACTGAAGGAACAACAACAAAGACAGCCTAGAGCAAGTTAAAGGAAGGAAATAAATGATATCAGACCAGAATTAAATGACATAGAGATGAAAAGAACAATTCTAAGGATCAATAAATCCAGGAGCTGGTTCTTCAAAAAGATAAACAAAATCGACAAGCCTGTCATGACTTATATTTAAGTCTTTTATCTATCTTAATTTTTTGGATGTGTCATGTAAGTTGGTGGCCAAGTTTCTTTCTTTCTATTTTTTTTAATGTAGCTGTCTAGATCTCCCAACACCATTTGTTGAAGAGGATATTGTGAGACGACCATTTTATGCTTCAGTCCCATTTGTTGAATATTAATTGACCACAGAACTTGGACTTGTTTCTGGGTTCTCTACTCTGTTCCATTGATCTATGTGTCTGTTCTTATACTAGTACCAGACTCTTCTGATTACAGTGGACTTGTAATATAGTATGATGTCAGGCATTGTGATCATTCTACTTTTTTATTCTTTCTCAAAGTTGCTATGGCTATTTGGGGTCATTTATGGTTCCATATAAATTTTTGAAATATGAGTTCTATATCTGTGAAATACATGTTCTATATCTGTGAAATATGTCATTGGTACTTTAATAGGGATTGCATTGAACCTGTAAATTGCTTTGGGTAGTTTGGACATTTTGATGATATTAATCCTTCCAATTCATGAACACAGTTTATGCTTCCATTTATTTGTGTCTTCCTTAATTTCTTTCTTCAGTGTTGTGTAGTTTTCTGAGTAGAGATCTTTTACCTTCTTGGTTAGACTTATTCCTAGGTACTTTATTTTTCTTGTTGCTATATCAAATGGGATTTATTTTCCATGATTTCTCTTACTGAGATTTCATTGTCATTGTACAAAAATGCCTTCAATTTCTGGATGTTGACTTTGTATCCTGCTGTTTTGCCAAATTCATTTAATAGATCTAGTAGTTTTTTGTTGAAGTCTATAGGATTTTCTATGTACACTATCATGTCATCTGCAAACAATGAGAATTTTGCTTTCTCCTTTCCAATTTGGATACCTTTCTTTTTCTTGTCTTATTGCTGTGGTTAGGACTTCAAACACTATGTTGAATAGATGTAGTGAAAGTGGACATCCTTGTCTTGTTCCTGATCTTGTCCCTTGAGTATGATGTTGGCTGTAGGTCTCTTGTATATGGCTTTTAATATGTTGAGGAATGCTCCCTCTATTCCCCCTTTGCTGTGTGTTTTTATCATAAATGGGTGTTCTACCTCATCAAATGCTTTTTTAGCAACTATTGATATGAAATGTGATTTTTGTCTTTCCTTTTATGTGACATATTATGTTTATTGATTTGCAAATATTGTTTCATCTTTGCATCCCTGGGACGAATCCAGATGATCATGTGTATGATCTTTTTAATGCATTACTGGATACAGCTTCCCAATATTTTGTTGAGGATTTTAGTGTCTATGTTCATCAGCGATATTGGCCTGTAGTTTTCTTTCTTTGGTGTGTCTTTATCTGATTTTGGGATTAGGATGATGCTGACTTCATAAAAAGTTTGGGATTCTTCCCTCTTCTTGTATTGTTTGGAATAGTTTGCATAGGATAGAGGTTAGCTCATCCTTAAATATCTTTTAAAATTCTCCTGTGAAACTGTCAGGTCCAGAGCTTTTATGTGCCAGGAATGTTTTGATTACTGCTTCAGTTTCACCAGTTGTTACTGATCTGTCCAGGCTTTCTGCTCCTACTTCATTCAGTTTAGGAACATTATGTTTTTTAGAAATCTGTCCATTTCACCTAGGTTTTCAAATTTCTTGGCATATAGTTACTCACAGTAATTTCTTACAATTCTTTATATTTCTGTGGTATCAGTTGTAATCTCTCCTCTTTCATTTCTGATTGTGTTTATTTGGTTCTTCTCTCTCTCTCTCTCTCTCTCTCTCTCTCTCTTTCTTTTGATGAGTCTTCTTAACAGCTTGTGGATTTTGTTTATCTTTTCAAAGTAGAGCTCTTGCATTTACTGATTTTTAGAATTGTTCTTTGAGTCTCTATGTCATTTAATTCTGCTTTGATCTTGGTTATTTCCTTCCTTCTACTTGTTCTGGTGTTTGTTTGTTTTCATCCCTCCAGTTCTTGTAGATGTAGGGTTAGGTTGTTTATTTGAAATGTTTCTATATTTTTTAAAATGTTTATTTTTTTCAGGGCACATGCCTAGGTTGCAGGCCAGGTCCCCGTGAGGGCCATGTGAGAGGCAACCATACATTGCTGTTTCTCTCCCTCTCTGTCTCCCTCCCTTCCCTTCTCTCTAAAAAATAAATAAATAAATAAAATCTTTAAAAAAAATGTTAAAAATGTTTATTTTTTATTGTTGTTCAAGTACAGTTGTCTGCCTTTTCTCCCCACCTCTCCCCCTCACCCCAGCCATCCCCACCTCCCTCCTCTGATTCCACCATCCCCCTTGGTCTTGTACGTGTGTCCTTTATAGTTGTTCCTGTAAACCCTTTTCCCTTTTCCCCACATTATCCCCTCCCATCTTCCCTCTGGTTACTGTCCATTTGTTCTTAATTTCAATATCACTGGTTATATTTTGCTTGTTTCTTTTGATGATTAGGTTCCACTTAAAGGTGAGATCATATGGTATTTGTCTTTCACTGTTTGGTTTCTTTCACTTAGCATAATGCTCTCCTGTTCCATATGCTTCTATCTTTTTTAGGTAGGCCTGTATCACTATGAACTTCCCTCTCAGGATCACCTTTGCCATGTCCTATAAGTTTTGAACTGATATGTGTTCCTTTTCATTTTTTTAGAAGTACTTTTTGATTTTTTCTTTGATCTCATTATTAACCTATTCATTTTTGAATACCACACTATTCAATCTCCATGAATTTGAGTGTTTTTCAGTTTTTTCCTTGAGGTTGGTTTCTAGTTTCAGGCTCTTGTGGTCAGAGAAAATGCTTGATATGATTTCAATTTTCTTGAATTTTGTTGAATTTGTTGAACTTCTTGTTTTGTGTCCTATCATGTGGTCTGTCTTTGAAAATGTTCCATATACATTGAATAGAATGTTTTTGCTTCTTTGGGATGAAAATTTATATATATATATATATATATATATATATATATATATATATATATATATATATATATACTTAAGTCCATTTGATCTAGGGCACTGTTCAATGCCACAATATCCTTGTTCCTATTTTGTTTGGGAGATCTATCCATTTGTGACATGGGCTGTTAATACCCCCTAGTATAAGTGTGTTGCTGTCTATATCTTTCTTGAAGTCTTCCAAGATTTTCCTTATATATTTGGGTGCTCCTATGTTGGGTGCATATATGTTTATGATGTTTATGTCTTGATGGATTCTTCTCTTGAGTATTATGAAGTGTCCATCTGCGTCTCTCTTTATGGCCTTTGTTTTGAAGCCTATTTTGTCTGATAAAAATATTGCTACCCCTCCTTTTCTTTTCCTGTGAATTTTCTGGGAATATTTTTTCCAACCTTCATTTTCAGTCTGTGTAGGTCTGTTGTTCTGAGGTAGGTCTCTTGTAGGCAGCGTATGTGTAAGTCATGTTTTCATATCAATTCAGTTACTCTATGTCTTTTGATTGGAGCATTTTCTATTTGCCTGTAAGGTTATTATTGATACTTATTCATTGTCATTTTAATCACTTTGTACCTGTGTCCCTCTCTCTCTTTCACTCTTTTTCTTCCTGTTCTTAAAGCGGTCCCTTTAGCATATCTTGCAATTCTAATTTGGTGATGGTGTATTCTTCTACCCTTCTTTTGTCTGGGAAATTCCTTATTTTACCTTCCATTTTAAATGAAAGCCTTGTTGGGTAGAGTACTCTTGTTTGCTGGTCTTTGCTTTTCATTATTTGGAATATTTCTTGCCATTCCCTACTGGCTTACAGTGTTTCTCTTTTTTATTTTATTTTATTTTACTTTTGTTCAATTACAGTTATTTGCATCCTATCCCCTCCCCTCCTCCCTTCCCCTCCAGCCCCGTTCCCCACCCCCAGCCTCCCTCCTCCCCCTTAGTTCTGTCCATTTGTCCTTTAAAGTGGTTCCTGAAAACCCTTCTCCCCATTGTCCCCTCCCCACTCTCCCCTGTCTATCATTAGACTATTCTTAATTTCAATACCTCTGGTTATGTTTTGCTTGCTTTCTGCTTTTGTTGGTAATGATCCGGTTAAAGGTGAGATGATATGGTATTTGTCCCTCACTGCTGCCACAGCAATCAGACAAGAAAAGGAAATAAAAGGCATCCAAATTGGAAAGGAGGAAACAAAACTGTCATTGTTTGCAGATGACATGATAGTATACTTAGAAAATCCTATAGACTCTGCCAAAAAACTACTCGATCTAATAATTGAATTTGGCAAGACAGCAGGATATAAAGTCAATATCCAGAAATCAAAGGCATTTTTGTATACCAACAGCGAAACAGCAGAAACAGAAATCAGGGAAAAAATCCCATTTGATATAGCAACAAAAAAAATAAAATAAAATACCTGGGAATAAACCTAACCAAGGAAGTAAAAGACTTGTGCTCAGAAAACTACACAACACTGAAGAGAAAAATCATGGAAGACACAAACAAATGGAAACATATACCATGCTCAAGGATTGGAAGAATCAACATCATCAAAATGTCCATACTCCCCAAAGCAATATATAGATTCAATGCAATCCCTATCAAAGTACCAATGGCATATTTCATGGATATAGAACAAACACTTCAAAAATTTATATGGAACCATAAACGTCCCCAAATACCAGCTG
>PVJI01031356.1:0-13206 GCA_004026765.1 Micronycteris hirsuta
CATGTGGGCCCACTCAAGGCTATGGGAATACAGCTTACTGGACTCAGTCTGAAGGCTATGGGAACACTGCTGATCTTAATTGTCCAGACTTCTGGGTGAGGGAACCTGACTGACTCCATTTACACTACAATCCACCCCTGCAGGGTTCCTCATCTTACAGTCTATGTGAGGGTGTCTTCTGAGAAGGTCTCTTGGCGAGGAGGGCAGAGCCCTGCACCATATACCACAACAGCAGTATAGACCACAGCAATAAGCAACTAAAACACAAGTGCTGCCGCCCAAGATGGCAAGGACCCATGGCCATTCAGTAGTTAGGGACGCCCATCATTCCTGCGGGGGATCACATGTCAGGCATTTGATAGCACGGCTCTCAGAAGCTAATGCCTGTAAAGCTTGGCTAACATAGTGATGGACACCTGTAATGTATAGATAGCATTCAGCCCCTATAGGGTACACACCCCACCTTGGGATGCAGTGAGCACATCTAAGGCCATACGATTTTGCTAGGCTACTTTACTCAGTTGATACAGCCTCTCAGTTAAGAGGCTAAAGGGAATCAGGTGTACATTCAACGCACAAGCAGTGTGCAGATCTAAAGCAGTTATCTCAGTCTCTGTGACTATGGAAGCAGATTGAGAAGAAAAAATAGCTAATGGGTAATACCACCAGGAAGCATGCTTTACCCAGTGTCATGCCTTAAATGCCTCCCAATTCGTTGGCCAGAGTACAAGAGTTTTCTGAACTCCAGCAGGCAAATAGAGCCATCCCCGGGTACAATGGCCAGTCCAATTTCCGGGCAGGTAAGGCCACCAATGTGAGCCCCACACCCAGAGCGCCCCAGTGGGAACTGCAGCCCACACAGCAGTCTGCAGCTCCCAGGCACGCTTTGAAGTCCAAGTCTGACACAGACTTGCACACCTGGGCTTGTCCTTCGAGGTTTTCAATACAAAGGGGAGCTGATCCAGCCAGCTCCATGGCCCCAGCAGTGAGCCACCCTGAGCCATCCCATGTGGAATAGCTGACCAACGGCCTGGGCCTGCCATACCACTGCTTCGCCCCCAAGTAGATGTCAGTCCAGGTCACATTCCACAAGGGATGTGCCCTGTTCCACTGGTGCTGTAACCAAGTCCAGTTTGAGACAGAAGCTGGAGAGATGCGCCACAGGAGGCTGGTAGAGGAACTCAAAAGGGATTCCAGTGCAGACCTAGCAAGCTCATTGGTTAGCCACTGAGGCATATATGTTTACAATGTTTATTTCTTTTTGATGGATTCTTCCTTTGTGTATTATGAAGTATCCTTCAGTGTCTCTTTTTATGGCTTTTGTTTTGAAGTCTATTTTGTCTTATATAAGTATAGCTACTACAGCTAGTTTCCCCTGTCCATATGCTTGTAATATTTTTTCCAACTCTTCACTTCCAGTCTGTGTAGGTCTTTTTTTCTGAAATGGGTTTCTTGTAGGCAGCATATGTGCAGGTCATGTTTTTTTTTTTCCATTCAGCTACCCTATGTCTTTTGATTGAAGCATTTAATCCATTAACATTTAAGATTATTATGATAGTTATTTTATTCATTTCTCGCCTTCGTACCTGTGTTCCTCTCTCTCTCACCATTTCCCTTCCTTTTCATATAGTAGTCCCTTTACATGTAGTGCAATGCTGGTTTGATGGAAGCATATTCTTTGAGGTTTCTTTTGTATGAGAAACTCCTTAGTTTGCCATCCATTTTAATGAAGAGCCTTGCTGGGTAGAGTAGTCTTGGTTGCAGGCTGTTGCTTTTCATTACTTGGAATATTTCTTGCCATTCTCTCCTGGATTGGAGTGTTTGTGTTGAGAAATGTGCTGCTAGCCTTATAGGAGCCCCTTTGTATGTTACTTCTGGTTTTTCCCTTGCTGCTTTTAAGATTCTCTCTTTGTCTTTAAAACTTGGCATTTTAATTATATGTCTTGAAATGGGCTTCTTTGGGTTCATCTTGGTAGGGAGCCTCTGTGTTTCCTGAACTTGTGTGTTTTTTTCCCTTTTCAGGGTCAGAAATTTTCCTGTCATTATTTTTTCAAACAGGGTTTCTATCCCTTGTTCCTTTCCTTCTCTTGCTGGTATCCCTATGATTTGAATGTTCTTGTGTTTCATGTTATCTTGGAGTTCCCTTAAGCTATCTTCATTTTGTTTTAATCTTTTTTCGTGCAACTGCTCTACTTGGGTATTTCTTTCCACCTTGTCTTCTAGCTCACTAATTTGGTCCTCTATTTCTTCCAGCCTGCTTGTAATTCCTTCTAGTGTGTTTTTTATTTCAGAAATAATATTTTTTCATTTCTTCCTGGGTTTTGTTTATAGTTTCTATTTCCTTTTTCATACTGTTGTAGTTCTCACTCTGTTCCTTGTAGTTGTCTGTGAGTTCCCTGAGCATCCTTATAACCATTATTTTGAATTCTATATCTGATAGTTTGCTTACCTCCATTTCATTTAGCTCTTTTAGTGGGGAGTCTTCCATTCCCTTTGATTGCAGGTTCTTTTTTTGTCTCCCCATTTTAGGTGACTCATTTTGTTTGTTTCTATGCTTACTGATGTTCTATTTTGCTAGCTGTCTCTGTAGGGTGAACTTCTATTGTAGGAGTACTGTAAGATTCAGTGATATGGTTTCTTTGATCTCCTTGTCTGGATGCTCTAGAGTTGCCCTTTCTTCTGTTTGTGTGGGTTCTTTTGTTGTACTTGGGTTTTTACCTGTTGGTGGTTCCTTTGTTGGTGGGTTCTTCCTCTAGCAGGTATACTGGTGTTCACAGTTCTCCTCTAATCTTGTATGTGATCAGTGGCAGGGGGAAAGCAAAATGGACTAACACAGTGGGAGAGTATTCTGTGGTTTTTAAAGTACCAACAAGTAGAGAACAGATAGCAAATCCTTTGGAGAAGTACAGCATTAACAGTGATATTTCACCCAATTAGCCACTTTTTACAAAATGTGAAAAAGACGTAGGACTTATATTAGACAGGAGAAGGAATGTGAGCTAAATTCAGAAAACAGAGTGCTTTTGCAAGGTTAGATGGTGAAATATAATGAGAGTAAAAATAGCAAGTAGGCATAGTGTGCAAGAGAATAGAGTTAATCACAACAGTAATACAGCTCAGCAATATAGTGAAATGGGCTAAGACCAGGGAGGGGTGCATCTGTTTTTCAATGCCTTCTGTAGTTTTGGCCTCCAAACTTCATATAAGCTGAGATTCCGGTGGCTGTTCATTCTGTTTCTCAGAAGATTAGCTTGGTGTTCCAGCTGGGCTCAAGGGCGAGTGGGCTCCACTCCCATTTCCTCACTGCCATCTTCCCTCCCCAATTTTATATTTTTGATGAGACCTAAATCAACCTAGGATAATCAAGATATCTTTGGAGGGTGGTTTTACTGTTCTTTGTGAACAGTTGTCTCCATTTCCCCCTACCATTTCATTCCCTGCCTCCCACCCTCAAACCTACCCCCTTCGGCTCTGTCCATGGGTCCTCTATGCATGTTCCTTGATGACCCTTTCCCTATTCCCCCCCATTATGCCCTTCCCCCTCCCCTCTGGTTAATGTCGGTTTGTTCTTTATTTCTATGTTTCTGGTTCTATTTTGCTTGCTTGTTTGTTTTGTTGATTAAGTTCTACTTATAGGTGAGATCATATTGTATTTGTAGATTAAATATGGTTATTATTGTACTTGTACTTCAAAAGCATGGAACCTGGAAACTATTGTATTTATCCAGAACTTTGAGAGCTTTTTTTTTTTTCTCAGTGAATGTGTAGATACCGTTCTCCACTCCCAGTCATTAAAAAGGCAGAGTGATTGGCTTTCCTCTGGACTAACATAGTAAAAAAAAAAAAAAAGACAATATTTACTTTCTTTACTCTTTAAATGAAAACAAAAATACTTCCATTTGACAGATAGAAATTGGGATACAAGGTGACAGTGAGACATTGTTGCCAGTTTGAGAACAGATATATCCACTTTCAGTCATCTTCTCACTAAAGTGAAGACCAACATAAAGAAAATGATTATAGCTCTCTCTGGGACACTGAGGAAATGGAATCATTAATAACAAGGCAATGTAGCAGGAGGCTCAACTCTAAATCTGACTCCTGGAATGCACTACAGGAAGGGAAAAATACTGGAATTAAAAGAAGCATCTTTTCTTCATCTGCATCTTTTTTTCATCTGCTTTTATGCCATTAGAAAAAAAAAACAGTCAACGGAGCTTTATTTACAACTACAACAACAACAAAGACTTCTTAAATGTCATCCCCTCTGAAACAACGGGTTCCTGTGCTGACAGAAATACCCATTACATGTCTGTCATTACCCCAGTAATGCTTCCTCTTCAGGATACAGACTTTTTTAAAAAAACCTTCATAACTGTTGGACTCTTCTACCTCACTACATCCAAAGCAAGAGGCTATGTTTCATCTATATTATTGCTAACTCTGAAGCAAAACACTAAAAGCAAAAACTGCCCAAGTGACAGATCTTTACTCAATAGCTTCTAGTTGGAATAACTATGTAACTCAGAATCACACTGGGAAAGTACAGCTTAATAATGATAAAATTTAGTCAGTCCTGAAAATTAATCATCTTTTATGGTTATTATTTAGCAAGTAATCATTAAACCTCACTACTTAATAAAAATATTTGCATTAAAATTCATTTTTCTCCTAAAGTTAAAAACATATATTCTAACATTGTTTGTTAAATGCTGTAAATAAGCTGAATTAAACACAACTATTGTTTAGAAAAAATAAAAATGTTGGACAAACTCACATGAAGAAATTAATGTAACTAAAGATCAAGTGGAGTTTTAGTTTATTCAATCACATAGGATCTAATATAATTTAGAAGCAGAATTTTATATCTGAGAAAAAGAAACAGAACCAAAAGCATAAGGTATACATTCATTTAGTGTGTAAAAAGATATTTTGGTAGGATTGAATCTACCTTAATTTGATTTTGTCAACATAATAAAAAATAGAAAGAACAACTCACCTTTACAATGTTGAATTTAAACCACATGCTGAGTGTAGAAATGTGCAGCCTTAATAGTTTTTGTGAATCTCTACAATGGCCCGCCCTATTTCTGAACATGACATAGAAAAGTCTTCAGCATCCATGTACCTAGTTCTGAATATCAGCCGCATGAGTTCTCTTCTGGGATGATATATTTTCTCATTCCAGAAGGGTGATAATTTCCAAAATCTTTCTTATTGTGATATCTATCAAAATGTTCTTCATTCTCTTTTCTTCTTAACGACTCTTTTTTCTCCTTTCTTTTTAATCATATAAAAGTTATTATTCTAAGGCTAATGTCACTGGGAATGACAGAGTAGGATACTCTAAAACTGTTTCTTTCCAATAAAGCAATGATGAAGCTGGGAAAAAAAACTGTCAGAATCAAATTGTGGCAGTGATTTCCACACGTGTGTAAACACACAGTCCTGAGAATCTACACGTTTTGAGCACAGCTCCGTGTGACTCCTGTGTGAACAAGTGTGGATCATGTCTGTGGGATGGGAATTCTCAAATAGGAATTTGGCAAAAGTGTATCTTAAAAAATTCTGGCTTGCTGATCTCTGAATATTGCTTTCACCTGGTCCTGTCTGCCACCAGACCTGAATCTACATCCCAATGCCTTGCTATGAGTAATCCTACCTGTTCTGCTTAATCCCATGAATAATCAATCCTATGTAAATTGCTAGTGCCCCTGATAAAAACCCTGGCTGGGCTAGCCACGAGGCTTTTTCCTGGGAATGGGAGGAATCAGCCACGTAGCCCTGGTATTACTTTCCCCGCGTGTCTCGGTACACGCATGAGTCACGGCAACCACGGGTGTCGGCAGGCCCGATCTACCCCGTGTCATCAAATTTTGGAGGATCTGACACTTAATAAAAAACTTAAAAGAACCAAAGGGATTCTTAACGTAAAAATGATCTACTGAAATCATGTAAGAAAGTATTATGGCTTTTAAACTTACCTGCCCACTCTGCATTCTCTAGCGTGGTAGTGAAAATAAAGTGGCAACTTGCATTTTCATATACCTTGTTGATGCCAGAGGGAATAATACAATTCTTGTTCTCAAAGAATTGTGGTTGCATATTTTGACCTGTCTGGTTGCTCCCTCAGGATCAGCTCAGGAATTTGCATATACTTTACCTACCTCAAAGGTTCTTCAGAACTAAAACGAACATCTGGTGGGTATTTATTAAAAGCATTGAAAGGCATATATACTAGCCCCAAATCCTTAGAGCAAGGAATAAAAGTCAAGACAAGCAGTAAACAGATCAAAAAGTATGGGGAGGAAAAGGATAGGGAAAGGGATACGGAGGGAATAAAATCTTTAAAAGTTTCTTGCACATACTGGAGAATCTAGAAAGCCATACACATGCCCAGGGCTAAATAATGCTCAAAAAACAACCAAAAGGAAATGTTACCTCTGACTAACATGTAGGCCCCATGTAAGCAGGAATTGAAAGATAAGGTGGCATAAACAGCATGGATACCCACGGAAGGAATGCTTCAAGACAGAGCTAATTGACAAAGACTAGGAAAGGTTACTGCTGTTTTGGCAGCAAGCATTTAAGGAAGTTGCTATATAGTAACTAGCTAATTGTCATGCTCATAGAAAAGAAAATAGAGTGGCTACACACGACAAAGAATTCAGTCTTTACAAAAATAATTTAGAAAAGGCACTATATAAACAAACTACAATCTACAACAAGTAGAATAAAAGCTCTGGAGAAGAGGAAGAACTGAGTTGAGTTTCAGGGTTATCAAACTCAAATATGGACAGGGATCAGTTTTTATTAAAAATATAAAACATGCAGTGAAATAAGGAACTATGGTTTGTATGCACGCATGCACACACACACACACACACACACACACAAATTAAGAGAAGTTGTGCTGAAGGGAACCCGGATATTGGATGTTCTAGACAAAGACTTTAAATCAACTGTCTTAAGTATGCTTAACAAGATAAAAAGATATTGAACAAAAACTAAAGGAAACAAGGAGAATGCTGTCTTATCAAATTAGAATGCCAATAAAGAGATAGAAATGGAGAAATTAAGATATTACCCCCAAACAAAAGTTGAGGGCATTTGCTACCACTAGACCTATCCTCTAAGAAATGTTAAAGGAAGTCTTTCAGGTTTCACTGAAGAGGCACAAGATAGTAATATGAAGCTATATGAAGAAATCAAATCTCTGATAAAGGGAAATATATAAGTAAATATCAAAGGTAGATTGTTGCATTTTTGGTTGTTTAATTTTTATATCCTACATGGTTTTTAAAAAATACATAACATAAATCTGTATTACTGGGCAAATAATATCTGAAAGTATAATTTTTATACAGTGCTATATGTCAGTTATATCTCAATAAAACTGGGGAAAAGAAAAACACTGGAAAATATCAATGTGGCCTTGAATTTATTTTTAAAAAAGTGTAATTTGTGACAATAATAATATAAATGAAAATATAGAGCTCTAAGGTAGCACAATTTTGGTACACTATTGAAACAAGTAAATCATAATAATCTGATTTCAATTTTATCACTTGAACTTAGATTGTTATAAATTTAGTATGTTAAATGTAATTCCCATGTTAACTTCAAAAATCTATAGAAATACAAAAGGTAATGAAAATAGAATCAAATGATTCACTGAAAAAAAATGAACTAAGCACAGAAGAAGGCAATCATGGAGAAAACGAGGGGGGAAAAAGCAGTGAATGTAGAGACAACAAATGGAAAATTTGGCAGAAGTTGTTCCTTATCAATATTACATCAACTGTAAATGAATTAAACTATTCAATTAAGAGGCAAAAAGTGGCAACATGGATTTTTAAAAATTATCCAACTATATTCTGGCCACAAGAGATTCATTTTAGACATAAAGGCAAAAATAGATTGAAAGTTAAAAATGTATTTCATTCAAATAATAACCAAAAGAGAACTTAGGTAGCTATATTAATATCAGACAGGATAGATATTATGTCAAAACTATTAAAAGGAACAGCAACAAGAACATATATAATGATAAAAGAGTTTACCCATCAAGATGATACAGTAATTATAAACATAAACAAAGATTATTGATAAAAGGGTCAAGCAATAAAGAAAATGTAACAATTATAAGCATCCACCTTATAACAAAAGTGTATAAGGGAAAACCTATAGCCCTGGCTGGTGTAGCTCAGTGGATTGAGCGTGGGCTGTTAACTAAAGGGTCACCAGTTCGATTTCCAGTCAGGGCACATGCCTGGGTTGCAGGCCAGGTCCCCAGTGGAGGCCATTTGAGAGGCAACCACACATTGCTGTTTCTCTCCCTCTCTTTCTCCCTCCCTTCCCCTCTCTCTAAAAATAAATAAATAAAATATTTTAAAAAAAACTATATAAAGCCCCAAAGTATATGACAATAAAATTGACAGAATTTAAGGAAGAAATAAACAGTTTTATCATGACAGTTGGATATTTCAATATACCATTATCAGTAATAGTATATCTGGACAGAGCATCAACAAAAAATAGAGGATTTGAACGATGTAATAAATCAATTATATATACACTATACACACACACATGTATATGTATATAAAGAAAATATACATTCTTCTCAGGGTATGTGGAACATTCTCCAGTATATTCAAATGTTCTTCTACAAAACAAGTTTTAATAAGTTTTTAGAAGTTAAAATAATACAAATCATCTTCTCCAACCCCAACAAAATAAAGCTAAAAATCAATAACATAAGGAAAACTGGAAAATTTTTAAATATATAAAAATTGAACAACATCTATTAAACAACCAATGGGTAAAGAAATAAATAACAAGGGAAAATAGCAAAGACATAGATGAAGGAAAATGAAATCCAAACATGCCAAACTTTTTGGGATGCAGTGAAGGAAGTGCAGAGAAAAATTTATGGCTACAATGTTTACATTAAAAAAGAAAATTTCAGGGGGGAGAAGATGGCGGCGGAGTAGGAGAGAGTGGGATCGGCTTCCTCCAGCCCACTGGTGGGATATCTGGCTGATTTTCTGAGGAGCAGAGCGATTGCCCAGATTTATTTCAGGAAGATTGGCGAACAGGATTGCACATAAAACCGAAAGATCAGCCGGTAGGGAGTCTGCTTCAGAGGGAAGGGACTCGCGGGGGAACTGGGAGGTCTTGGGATCCAGTCGCAGCAGCTTCCCAGTTTATTCCAGGATCTGTGGGAGGGAGATGGATTGGGGTGTGAGAGTTGCCAAAGCAGGGGCGCGCATCTGTTGGGAGAGCCTTGGTCCCCAGCAGTCCGGAGGTCAGTGTGTACGTGGGGACTAGTCTGCAGAGGCCGGCGATCCCAGCAGGAGGAATTCGAGATTGAACTGAACAGGAGACCAAGGCCCGAAACTCCGGGACCAGGCACGCACCCGGCGAAGCCAGTCAGGGGCGGCTGGGGGTGGTGCCCGACCGGGCGCCCAGGCCTGCGGCTTGCAAGCCCCGAATCCAGAGACAAAAGCGGGCAACAAATACAGGGGCGCGGAGCTCATTCTGGGAGGGCCTGAGACACAACCCAGTAACTGTGATTGGAGACCTGCTGTGCAGACTCCCTCCGTGGGAGAAAAACATCAAACCCCACTGAAGGGAGACACAGACCTCACAAACTCTGACTTAGGGTGGGGATCAGACAGCCCAAAGGAGGTGCTGCGAATTCTTAGCAACTTGGCTGGAGGCAGGTCAGCAGCTAAGAGTGCAGCCAAGGAAGAAAGCCAGGGAAGTCTGATATCTTCCCAACCTGACACAGCCCTGACCAGACGCTGTTGAAGCCAGCCAACAGAAGTCTTTTTTTTTTTCTCTTTTTTCTTCTTTCTTTTGTTTTCTCTTTTTTTCTTTGTTTGTTTGTCTCCAACCTTCTTCCTATATGTCCTTCTATATTTTTTAACTCCTTCTACCTTCCCTTCATATGATATTCCTAGTTCTTTCTTCTTTTTATCTCATATTTTTATTATATTTTATTTAATGTTATTTGAGTATTATTTTTTCTTTAGCTTTCTTTTTCCTTTTCTTTTGCTTTCTTTTCCTTCTTTTTCTCCCTTCCCCTCTCTTCTTTATCCACAGGTGAGACATTAAAACCTGGGATTGTGAAGAGAATAGGGTGGGACCCAGACAAGAGTCAGCCCAAAAAACAGAGACAGTGACAAAAAATTAACTTCGCTACTCCAGAGAACTTGACAGATCAATTTAAGAATCAGAGGCTAGCAAGAAGAATCCCACAAACAATGGGAAGACAAAGAAACAATCCCCAAATGAAAGGAAAGGAGGAAGCCCCAGAAAGAATAATAAATGTTACAGAGGCAAGCCAAATATCAGATATGGAGTTCAAAGCATATGTTATCAGGCAGCTCAAGAAACTCGATAAGCTTGATGAACTCACAGAAAACTACCAGAAACTACAGGGAAACTATAATGAACTCACTGCAAACTATGTCAACATGAAAAAGGAAATAGAAACTATTCACAAGGGCCAAGAGGAAATGAATAATACAATATCTGAACTGAAGAACACAATAGAAGAAATCAAAAGCAGGCTCAATGAGGCAGAGGATCGGATCAGCGAGCAGGAGAACAAGGTTGAAAAAAGCAACCAAAAAGAGCAAGAACAGGAAAAGAGGCTCAGAAAGAATGAAGAGGTATTAAGGGAAATGCAGGACAACATGAAATGTAACAATATTCGTATAATAGGGATACCAGAAGGAGAGGAAGAGCAGCAAGGGATGGAAAATCTGTTCAGAAAAGTAATGATGGAAAACTTCCCTAATCTGATGAGAGAAAAAGCCACACAAATCCAGGAAATACAGAGAGTCCCATTCAAAAGGAACCCTAACAGGCCCTCTTCAAGACACATCATCATTAAAAAGGCAAAATTCCAAGACAAAGAGAGAATCCTAAAGGCAGAGAGGCAGAAGCAGGAAGTAACATACAAGGGAACCCTGATAAGTTTGCAGCTGACTTCTCAATGGAAACACTCCAAGCCAGAAGGGAATGGCAAGAAATATTCCAAGTAATGAGAACCAGAGGCCTGCAACCAAGACTACTCTACCCAGCAAGGCTCTCAATCAAGATAGAGGGGCAAATAAGGAGCTTCCCAAACAAAAGAAGTCTAAAAGATTACACCTCCACCAAACCAGCTCTGCAAGAGATCCTAAAGGGACTGATTTAAGGAAAGGAAGGGAAAGAGAGTGTGAAGAACACAGGTACAAAAAAAAAATGGCAATGAATAAGTACATATCAATAATAACCTTAAATGTAAATGGATTAAATGCTCCAATTAAAAGACATAGAATAGCTGAATGGACAACAAAGCATGACCCACACACATGCTGCCCATAGGAAACCTTTCTCAGGACAAAAGACTTACACAGACTGAAAGTGAGGGGCTGGAAACAAGTTTTCCAAGCAAACGGACAAGAAAAAAGAGCTGGGGAAGCAATACTCATATCAGACAAAATAGACTTCCAAAAAAGGGCCATAAAGAGAGATCCAGAAGGACACTTCATAATACTCAAGGGAAGAATCCACCAAGAAGACATAAATATTGTAAGTATATATGCACCCAACACAGGAGCACCCAAATACATAAAGAAAATCTTGGAGGACATCAAGAAAGACATTGATAGCAACACAATTATAGTAGGGGACTTCAACACCCCACTGTCAAAAATGGACAGACACGCCAAACAAAATATCAGCAAAGACATTGTGGCACTAAACAATGCCCTAGAATAAATGGACTTAATTGATATATATATATATATAGGGCCCTTCACCCCAAAGAAGCTAAATATACATTCTTTTCAAATGCACATGGAACATTTTCAAAAATAGACCATCTGATAGGACACAAAACAAGCCTCAACAAATTCAAGAAAATTGAAATCATACCAAGTTTTTTCTCTGACCACAAGGGACTGAAATTAGAAACCAACCCCAAGAAAAAAACCCAAAACACTCAAAATCATGGAGACTGAATAGCATGCTGTTAAACAATGAATGGGTCAAGGACGAGATTAGGGAAGAAATCAAAAAGTTCCTTGAAACAAATGAAAATGAACTGACAACAACCCAAAACTTATAGGACACAGCAAAGGCAGTCCTGAGAGGGAAGTTCATAGCCATACAGGCCTACCTAAAAAAAACAGAAACAGTTTACACAAACGACCTATCCCTACACCTACAAGAACTCGAGGAACAACAGCAAAGACAACCCAGAGCAAGTAGAAGGAAGGAAATAACCAAGATCAGAGCAGAATTAAATGACTTAGAGACTAAAAGGACAATTCTAAGGATCAATGAATCCAGGAGCTGGTTCTTTGAAAAGATAAATAAAATAGACAAGCCTTTAAGCAGGCTTATCAAGAAAAAAAGAGAAAGGACCCAAATAAACTCAATCAGAAATGAAAGAGGAGATATCACAACTGATGCCACAGAAATACAAAGAATTATAAGTCACTACTATGAAGAACTGTATGCTAAGAAGTATGAAAACCTAGGAGAAATGGACAGATTTTTAGAAAAATATAATCTTCCGAAACTCAATAAGAAAGAAACAGAAAGCCTGAACCAACCAATAACAGTGGATGAAATTAAAGCAGTAATCAAAAAACTCCCAACACACAAAAGCCCTGGACCAGATGGGTTCACAGGAGAATTCTACAAAGCATTTAAGGAAGAACTAACACCTATCCTTCATAGACTATTCCAAAAAATCCAAAATGATGGAAGACCCCCAAACTCTTTTTATGATGTCAACATCATCCTAATCCCAAAACCAGAAAAAGACACAACAAAGAAAGAAAACTTCAGGCCAATATCACTGATGAACATTGACACTAAAATTCTCAACAAAATATTAGCAAACCGCATCCAGCAATACATTGAAAAGATCATTCACCATGACCAAGTAGGTTTCATCTCAGGGATGCAAGGATGGTACAACATTCGCAAAACAATAAGCATAATACATCACATAAACAAAAGCAAAGACAAAAATCACATGATCATATCAATAGATGCAGAAAAAGCATTTGATAAGGTACAACATCCATTTATGATAAAAACACTTAGCAAAGTGGGAATAGAGGGAGCATTCCTCAACATAATAAAGGCCATATATGAGAAACCTACAGCCAACATTATACTCAATGGACAAAAACT